>PVIY010013212.1:0-59755 GCA_004026745.1 Myrmecophaga tridactyla | reverse complement strand
AACAACCTACTGGGATAGCCAGACACAGGCTTTCTGACAGTGGTAAAACAAATAAATAAACTCACCATGATCCTTAAACAGCAATTGAGCTGCCAGGAGGGTGAGATTCTCATTTTGCCAAATCATTGTTACACACATGTTGTATTGTTTGAGTTTTTAAAATGAAATTCAATTACATTTTCCATTTATATTTTCCTACCGGAGATGAGAAGATGCATTTGATATCTGTTCCAGACCAATTATAGCTTTACAGTTCCAAACTCTGCAAATACTTCATCCCTTAGTTAAGGATAAAATATTTTGTATTATCTATATGACTTATTCTAATGTGTTTCCTTTGGAGACGGGAGTAGGGTGGGCTAGTGTGTATCTGCAAACAAAGATTTCACTGAAGCAGTTTTAAAGGGGTCAAGGTGACAAACTTCTAGAGATTTCCAATAAATAGCAGACTCTTCTCCCTTGTCTTATCCCTCAAGTGCTGCTAATGACAAACACTCATACAAATAATATCCTATTTCCTCAAGTATATTCATTTAGGCACAAACATTAGTCCATTTATGAATGTATTTACATAGTTCAAAGAAAAGTTAAATGGAATTAATTGCTCCATTGTCCTTAATGTGGTAAGTGAGTTTTTAAAAATCATGTAGCTTGGTGCATGGGTGTTTCAGTGGTAGAATGCTCGCCTTTCATGTGGAAAACCCGGAGTCATTTCCCAGACCATGCACCCACCCCGCAAAAAAAATCAATTAGTTTTCCATGAATTGATGAGGTGCCAAAGACGGAAAATTTCTATCAGAAAAATGGGGTCACTTACAGTCTCCCCACGTTGCCCAGGGTGTCCTGGCAGTCCATCCTTTCCAGGTGGTCCCTGAAATCACAAATTATCAAATACAACATGCCTTAAATATTTCCTGAATTATAGTCTAAATTTAGTAAGTTGGAAATTTTAATTTTCCTATTTCATTTCATTAAATAGATATGATATTTTGATGTTCTGTTGACTTTATGTATGGTAATATATTCATGCAGACCATCAGCATAACTACACCTATAACTGACACCCAGAGAACATGATAGAATGCCATTCTGCACATTATATGTTTAAATCAATTTATTTCACTTGCATCTATATTTTTATAAAGCATATTTGTAAAGTTTGTATTTTCATTTTTGCAAAAACGTTGGTCCTTTGTCTGATGACAAAAAAAAATATTTTCCTCTTTCTGTGATCTGTTCCTAATTTAGTTTCCTGTGCATCAAGACTTGGATAATAGAGAGAGATAGTGTCCTCTAGTGGTGAATTTAGCCCCTGACTGAGAAGAAGGTGAAAGAAATACAAACTTGCATGAAAACAGTGGCACTTTATCGCTCAACTGCTTCAAGTAAAGGAAGAAATCTGCTATGTTCAACTCTAGAAGTCATCAGGACCAATTTTTTGCAGTTGGCTTTCTTAAATATTGTCTTGGAAACATGTTTCTGGAGCACTGGAGAGCAAATCTACTGTGCTACCAACTTCAGCAAAGCATCCATTCTCATACTGAAGAAATAAATGAAGCAATTAGCCAAGTATTTAAAGTAAACAACTCTATTAATTTCTTCTGTTTTAAATACTTAGGAGAAATAAATTGCTTCTTCAGACTGCCTTAAGGAACAGTCATTCTACTCAGAATCTATTAAGTAACAAGTTTAAATTTCAAAACATGCTGAATAGGTTTAGGCAGAAATAATCTCACGCTTCTGGTTAAATGAGGAGATATGATCAATTTAATAACATTTTAATAACAATGGGTATATATATATCTCAATATTTGTTAATTGCTTAAATAAATCTATTTTAAAATCATCAATTATTTGATATATTAATATAAACTGAGTTTGAACAAAAGGCTTTGTTTCAAAATAAGATAACCTCCACAACAGTGATTTTCTACCATAAGACATATTACACGTTGGCTGGTATGCTTCAGTTAAAAAGCTTCCTGGATGTTCCTAGTACCATCTCTGCTCCCCTGATCTCATCTGTGTAGAGACAGTGGTTATTTGAATTATCATCTCTAATTTAAAACTATTATTATGATAGCTCACAAGGTCATCCCTGCTCAGTGATTCGGGCATGTTTTCCATGACCACCTCACTGAGCTGATGCCATCCTCCCCAAAGGACCAAAACTGGAGTGTTTTTAATCAAGGGCAAAAAACGTTCTTGGAAGTCATTTATTCATTTCTTCTTTTGAAAACATATTTTATGAACCTCTGTACAGAGCACTAGGTGGACAGCAATGCAAGTGTCTCACTGCCCTTAGTTTAATGGTGAAACACAAAAATAAAATTAAATGATAAAATTCTACGTCTAGGCCCACTATTTCAAAACAGCAGATAAAAATTTCTGTGCTTTGTCACTAGTTTGATACATGTGGGAATAAATGGACTGTCAATTTGGGCAGTAATGAAAAGTTTACATAGAAACAGAGAGAGGGACAGATAAAGGATAATAAAAGTGAGCATGCCTTTTCTCTAGCACTAAAATGCCTCTCAAATGATGCATTTTGCCATCAGCACAAACTATTCACACATTTTCAACATATCTGCAAAGTAAAAGCAGAATATGTCATTATATTCACTGATGTGAAAAGTATAGATTGTACTTTCGTTGCAAATGTTATAATCCTTTAAACAGTGATCTTAGATCTAAATGATGTGACCTGGGATTAATGCAACATGATTTTTAATAGCATTCCTAGACAGTCTGAGGGAGCAATTTTAGCAGACTACATAAAGGTTTCATATCATCGTTTTTTATTTCTTTAAGCCTGTACTTATAATATTAAGCAATTAAACCTAAATAATTTTAATGGTTCCAAACTATTATCCAATAAAATAAAGCAGATTAATTACCAAGGAATTTTATGGCTTTTATTTAAAAGTAAAAATGGTATTCATCAAAATAGACTGCCCTTCTGATCTAGTCGTTAAAGGGGAATGGGAACAAATTTATCTAAATGAGGGTGTACATATATGGCAAGGCAATCTATGAAAAGACATGAATGCATAAATGTTGGGGATGTTTTCACTTTCTGTTGGCACTGATGTTTGAATTTTGCTCTTCTGCAAATAGAATATTTTTCATGATAGTCATGCTATAAATCTTAATGATCTCAAATTAAAATTTTATCATAAATGGGACAACTATAGTCTTCTGAAATATGCTGAAGTTAGCAAGAGTAACAGGATCTAAATGTAAATATCCCAAGTACAAAATCCCTAAAAGTATATGTGTATATGTGGAAATTTTATTGTATGTATCTTTCTATCCTTGGGTTCAATAAAGATGAACCAATTAGTTTGTAGAAAGTGCTTGGTTCTATCCCTACATCCATTTCTTCCTTCTTTCTCAAAGAGATAAAAGGATTTCTTAAACTTCATAAAACAGCATGCCTGAGAAATGACAGGTATTTTTATTTCATGCTGTAGCGTTTCACTCGTCAGAGAACTAGAGTATAAAAATCATTTTGTTTACCAGTGAAAGCAATGATGCCTTACATTGTCATGTCTTCCCAACTAGACAGTATGCTTCTCAAGTGTACACATTTGTTACAGTTCTAATATCTCTAAGAGACAAAATGCATGCACAGCAGCACTTCAGAATTTGCTGAATACTTAAGGGAATGGACTGAAAAGCCTGAGGAAAAATGGATCATATAGCTTTCTTTGACAGTACAACTGCATTACGTGAGGGAAGCAATTCTTAACATTTACAAATATACATGGCATGATAATGCTGAGGGTAAGTATATCACTGAATTTTCTGTTGCTATACAATGATCCAGGCACCTAACCTCAAAATACTTACGAAAATGCTTACGAAAAAAAGTTCTTCAGTGCACAATAGTTATTGAAATTGTTTTCACTTTTCTATGAAACTTTACACATATAGACACTGTAATAGTTGGAAAATTGTATGCAAGTAGTACAAGTATTATTTTATACTTAAGACTAGCTATTTGTATTGATTTATTTATAACACTGTAATGTAGATAATGATCCATTCTTGATATTAAACTATAATACTGCAAAACTTTTTAGTGTAAATAATACCTTAAAAACAATAAAAATTATTGAAGAAGGTAGGTGATTGCCTTAATATTTAACTGTGCCAATATTCAACTACACAATGAAACACAATTTATTCACAAGAATTCATTTTTTAATATGTGACCTGAAGTCACATTTGAAAATGAACAGTGAAATAAGAGTTGTTAAAAATAAAAAATGAATAAACTTACTTAAAAATTATTTGAAAGGTTTAAAAATATAATAAAATTGGAGGTAACTTTTATTAACATATTCTGGACTGTTCCTTCATCAAGACTTTTGTTGTACCATATTGTTAATTATAATTACCTGAAATTAGGAAATCGGGCTGCAAAATTTTTAAAATATTAGCATACACGAAAAGTCTCAAATATCTTCCTCATTCAAGGCACACATTTTTGTGGTTTTGTAAAAAAAAAATCAGTTCAAAATCAGATTAAAAGATTCAACTTAAAAATTTATAATAGCTTGCATACAGATAAAATATTCAGGATGAGAATGCTTCAATGGAAATTAGTTATTCTTACTACTCAAATGGAAAAGCATTTGTAAATGCTTATTTGTAGATAAGTAAAAGCATGACTCTTAAAATTTGAAGAGATTGTGACGTGAAGAAAGAGATAGAGAAACTCTGACACTTACCGGAGGACCCTTTGGTCCAGGGAATCCAACTGGACCCTGAGGTCCTTGAGGTCCCTGGAAATAGGAAGCAGTGGGGAAACTTTAAGAATATGCCTTACAAAATACATCCTTCTAGGCTGCAGTCTATTTCTACAGATAAAACACAATGTTGTATACAGATTTTGCACCACAGTGGCAGAATTATGGCAAACCAGTAAGATAAGTGGTGCTAATTTGAAAGCAAAACGGATGAGTTTTCATGATAGTCACTTCTCAAAACTGCACACACGTCAATACTCTAAATTCAAGAACATTACAAATACTTAGAATTTGTGTGAAAAGTGAATTGACCATATATTTATCAAGAAGTTCAGTGGCTTCTCTAATTTAGCAGTCAGCATCGATAGGAGGATATTTCAGTTCCATAACCCCAAAAAGAAGAGTCTTAAAATTGACCCCATAAATGTTTTGGCTTTAGTTATACAGAACTGAAGGAAGATATGTACCCGATTCAAAAAGACCAAAGAAGAGGCTTTTAATCAATCATTGTACTTTTAAATAAATTTAGTTTAAACTATCAATATCATATTTTATTCATGTGCAAACGTCTTTTGTAGAGAAGATGAAAAGAACCTTATTTCTAATTATTCTCCTTAACGTTCAGTCCAAACACACATTTATAATATCATTCTAGACTTGATTCTTAATGAACTATATTATTCAACTCAGATTTACATATCCTTTAAATGCACTAAGTATATTCTGTTAAAACGGCTGTGTTAGTGGCGGAACTGTACCAAGAAGTTCCAAGAACATGATAATTAGATTTTAAGAGGAATAAATATAAAATGGAAAATAAATTACATAAAGTCTCTTAAGTAATACAATATGGTAGGATTAATATATTTTAAAATAAAAAACAAAGTTTACTGAATTTGAACTCAGCAAAATTTCATAGTTCCAATTTATTAATTTTGACTTTCCAAGGAAATTAATTACCATGCTTTAGCCAATGCTAGTTCAGAAATCAGTACTAGTTATCACATTCACCAGCATCATATCTTAAAACCAAAAAGAAACTTCAAAGATAGATACATAGTAAAAAACAGATATTACATGCATTAATCAAAAGCACTGGGTTACTTTTAGGAAATGGCGCTTTTTGATTTAACTCTGAAACTATGATTCTTAGAGATCTAGCATGGTAACTTCAGCAAACTATAGACAAAAAATCAATTTAAATAATTAAAAATGATATGCCTTTAAGTTATGGCAGCAAATTCTGATTCCTAACTTTGCAAAACTTTATTTCCTTGCTTCCTATATTTTCCTCTTTTTCAAATAGTGAAAGATGTATTTTAAAATTTAATTTTGAATGTGAACCTTTTTAAGAAAGAGAAAAAAATGAAAATTACAAGAGAGGAAAAAAATTCAAGAAGTAAGTCTTTCTTTATAAGTTTCCATAGAAATTTTTTGATATATTTTCTTTACAGTAATTAAAATAGTTTCTAGGTGAAGAAGAAAATACATGAAGACTCAGTGTAAAGATGATGTAGGGGACCCAATTAGGCTTACCAGATAAGATACCAGATGCCCAGTTAAATCTGAACTTCAGTTATATAATGAATACTTTTAATATGTCCAAAATATTACAAGGGATGTATTTATGCTAAAAATTATTCATTGTTTCTCCATAATTTGAATTTAACTGAGTATCCTGGGTTTTGTTAGCATGTTTTTCTGTTTTGTTTTGCTAAATCTGGTAACCCTTGATCCAACTAAAAGCTATGTTAACTCTTTAATATCAGGCATCCGTGATCTGCAAATTATGAGTATGAAGGCTTGCATTTAACTTATCCTAATATATATCCTAATAATATATATATTTATTCCACTGAAATATGCAAAGGCAAAAAAAAAGTATTTCCATTTCTAATCAAGTGGTACCACAGAATTCTCTCCTTAGAATTCCTAAATCATATACTTTTGAAGACAAGGTATTTGTGTTATTACTTCTATCATTTTTCAACTGTGTGCCTAACACATAAATTTAAAAGTTCACAATCCTTAAAAATTTTTGGCAGAACAGCAGAACATATTAGGGGGGGAAATGTTATATCAACTATACAGAACATATGCAATACAGTCTTCCCATGTGGAAGTTGAAAATATGGATAAATGTTTATTTAAAATAGATTTTCTGTTTACTAAAAACAAACAGACCCCTTTACTTTGATCTTCAAATCATGCTTTTCTCATTCTCAGTGAGTATTTACAATTACAAGTAATCTGCTCTTAGATCACACTCACTGTTCCAAAACAAATTTCAATATCAAAAATTTATTCACTTGTAAAGATCATGAACTTTGAAATGAATAACTGAAATATATAAAGGGAGTATATATTTTGTGCTTTAAAACAAAATCCCTAGTTGCTTTATAATTTGTGAAACGGATCTACTCAGTTTTATGATTCTTCCATTTTAATTAATTTTAGCTGTTATTAAAATTAATTTGACAATACAATATTTTAAATTATATATTACTTATGAACTCAAAATGTACAAGACAGGTTTAACTTGGGATTAGATAATCAACAGTGAGAAACATGTAATGGAAAATTTTAAGCTAAATAAACATAAACCAAAGCCTTAAAGCAATTCCAAATGAATATTTATTTTGAGTCTTATCACAGATATTTTTGTCACAAATAGGACTTAAGTTTTACTCACTGCTGTTTCTCACCCACCCCAAAATATATATGCTCATTCTCATAGTTAACTTTTACACAAAATGTTTTTCTGTTTGAAACACCTAATATAAATGCTGTAACATAATATACAAAGGTATCTTAATGTAGAAGTACATAATAAAAATTATTATGGAAAAATTTTAGAGTCTAATTTATTTGATAATAATAAGATTTTACCTATTTAAAGTCCATTCAAGAAGATAACTTTTTAAAAAATATGGTTCCAAAAATGCTGTATTTTGCCAAATCAACCAAACAAAGGGCATGCATGTCATCTGTACTTAGCTTTATTTTATATCAATTGAAAATCAATTTACTAAATAGTTTTTCTATTTACTGGAATAGATGCTTTATCTTGATTTGAATTTATATTGATTGTGGCTTAATGGCTAGTTTACATTTACAAGCATAATGCTGCGGCCTGCTCTATGCACAAAATGAATTATCAATCTGGAAAGCAAAATGAGTGGATGAGAGGGCACAGGTGTTTTATGCAGATGAAAAGAAAAAAAAATTTGGCTTGCGTTCGAGTGATATTTTAGGCCAATCCTAAATATACCCACACTATATCTCTCATTTCGATAATAAAATTAGTAACATAACTAATGAAGCTTTTTCTTCAGATGAATAAATTAAAGAATAATGATTTGGTTTTTCTCTCTGACTAGATTTTTGTGGGTGACTGTTTCCATGTATGAACAGACATATGTCTCCTTCCCATACATTTAAGCCCTTGCTATATATATATATATGTGTGTGTGTGTGTGTGTGTCTATATATATATATGTATATTCAATTTTTGTTTTGCATTATATGACTGTATCATACGTACTCTTTCACCTGGAGGGCCTGGGGGTCCATCACCTCCTGAAGTGCCCTGGCAGCAACAAAACAGAAAAATCAGATTTGATTCCTTCTTGTGGCATCCTTTGTCCGGGAGAAGGAGCTTACAGCAAAGCTCAGAGTGGACCACATGCCAACAATACCTTTGCACCAGGTTTCCCGGTGGGGCCTCTTGCGCCTCTTGAACCGCGGGGACCCTGTGTATGAGAGCAAAAGATGAGGCTGTTCTAGGGCCAAACAAATCCACAGGCACTGAAGAGAATTTTACTTTTTGAAAAAAATAAAAGATCTTGAATTACTAAATCCAAAACCAAAAATACAAATCATTACTTTAAATGAAGGCACTCACTGTTGGACCACGCTGACCCCGAGGGCCTGGTTTGCCAGCTATGCCCTGCCAAAGAAAGTTCAAACCATTTCATTATGAAGCACATGGCAGCAAGTGATCAGTCTGGTGCTGAGAGACGGATGCTCACACAACAGCATTTACATTAGTAGGTCAGAATAATGTACTTATATATCATACCCTTGCACCTTTCTCTCCATTGGCACCTGGAAAACCAGGAAATCCTGTGGAACCCTACAATAATAATAACAAAATGATAATAAATTAATATGACAATTAAGTTTTAGAGAGACAGGCTACAATTCTTTTAAAACACAGTGATTCTCACCCATGTGGTTAATATTTAAGCAAAAGTATATTTTTTATAGTTACCAGGCAACCTCAGTTAATGTATTTGAAAATGAACTTACCGTGATATTTGAAATCCTGAAAGCATTGAAAGCTTGAACTGATAAAACATATTTTAGTTTTTAACTTGAAAATTAATATAATTAAACAAACACTGCACTCTTTTCTGTTAGAAAATAGCAATTAAAGGATATTTTATGTGAAATATATTTTAACTTATTTGCATCCTTGCTTCCACTCTAAGAAAAACCCTAGTTTTCACAGGCATAGACAATCAAATATTTATAAAGGGATGTTATAAAATGTTTTTACTGAATTAAAATTATTGCATTTGTATACTTATCACTTCCTCAGATGATATTTGGATATTAAAGTATAAGTAGTTTTGACAAAATTTCACATATCTATTAAAATATTTATCTCATGTCTTTTCCAAAAGCAATATGCATTATTTCAATTTTTATCATTTACAAAATGACACTATTTGAAGGCTAATAAAAAGTAAGCAGCATTTTACCTACTTCATTGGAAAAATTCTTTTTGCTTGAATATTTTTAGTCCTTTAAAACTGAATCAAATCATATAGACTACAAATCTTCCTTAGCCATTTTTCTGTTTGGTGTTTGAATATGGTTTGAACTAGCTAAGGGTCTAAGTCAGGCAGTTCAGAAATAAATCCCTGTTTTTTGGAATTCCGAAGATATAAATTAAAGAAGTAGGTTTCTCCTGCAGAAACTATGTCCAGTTGGATATGTTCCTCTCCTCTTTGAGCATAATTTTTTCTTCTGCAAAATGAGGATAACAATACACATCTCACAGGTACTTTGAAATTTATAGAGGACTGTGATAAAGGAAGGTAAGATTAAAAATGTTAATAAATAACAATAAATAATTGTTTATTATTTATTGTTATTAGCACAAGTATTATTTCATTTACTTCACAAAAGGACACATTTTACATATGGAATATAATATAATCCCAAATAACCAATTTCCCCCATTTTACCTTGTTCATATGACCAGATTTTCAGCTAATTAGAGAATCATTTGATTATGACTGATTGCTTTGCTTTATCATTATATCATGATAGAAAGCATATTAGGGTTTAAAGTCTTGCTCCTCAACTTAAAACTATGACACCCCAGGGGAGAAAAAAAGCCCAACACTCCCAAATACTCACTTTTCCTATCCAGATGACTGTATGGATTAAATCCAGTAATATTCAAAATACTTAGCAGAGAACAGTATACATAAAACTTCACACAATTCCCCTAGATTAAGGGAGACATAAAGTTTTCTTTGACTTGAATAGATTCCTTGACATTTTCCCCCATTTAACTGCAGCGAACTACTTCTAAGGTAATGTTTGTCCAAGTGATAAACTGTTTCTCTGTATCACAATCACTGCAGTGACTGCTAAAAATATGAATTGTCAGGTTCCACTCTGGACCTACCAAAACAGCTTTACTGTCCATGGGATCCAAGAATCCATATTTTAACACTCACCTTCCACAACAGTAATATGCATTGCAGTGCTCGAAAAGCCCTGGGAAGTCTTAATTCAAATAGTAGGTTCAGGCTATTAACTACATGCAGGTGGTATCTAATTGGCCCTTGTGAAGGTCTGGAGCTATATATACCCCAGAAAAACAAGTTCTTAAACTTAATCTATTGTAAGAGGTTCTTTTGATTAGGTTAAATCAGTTGAGGCATGGCTCGCCTCACAGGTCTGAATCCTATTACTGGAATCCTTTATAAGAAGAATCAAATTCAGAGAGCATAGGCTGCAGGAAGCTGAAATGCAGTGGGACTCAGAAGAGAACTGAGAGGCCAGGAGAGGCTGCAGTGTGCACTCCCGAGTGACAGAGGAGCCAGGGACAAATGGTCACGGACAACCAGCCCCAAAACGCCAGTCTTCGAGAATAAAACATTGCCTTGATGATGTTTTTTCCCCTAACCTCAAAACCATGAGCTAATAAATCCCCATTATTTAACCCAGCCCATTCCATGGTAATTTCTTGAGCAGTCTAGGAAACTAAAATAACCCTATCCTTTATTGGAGGGGTTTCAACATTATATACCTAGCAGCCTGGTTGATACAGGTCAGGAAAATTGTATATGAAATCTTATGTCAGTTGATGGTCATAATAATAACCCAGTGCATACACCAAACAACTTCTTTTTATGGTCTCTTGCCCCTACATATTCTGATTCAGGGTGATAAAGCTAACTGTGTGGTCAACATGAGGAAAACTCTTAGGACGCTTATTAGTCATTAAATATTGCAAAAATAAACTGTGCAAACCACTTTTTTTCTAGGGGCTTTCAATATCCTTCTATTTTTCTACAAAAAATGAGATGCGGTTATAGGTGATAGAATTATTATTATGTTATTATTCTAGGAATTAGACAAGTGAATATAATCCAACATGGAAATAATTTACTTTTATTAAATTTTACTTGAGAACAAATATTCATTTCTGTCCTGTGAACCATAGATAAATCACATTTATAAAGACTTCATTAAACAAATTGCTGTTATGCATCAATTCTATGTTTAATAAACTTATTTTATTACCTACTTCCTGCTCTAAAAAATTGAGAGGAAAAAGACAAAACTGCCCAATCCATCCATTAAACCGTTTGTAATATATGGCATAGTATTTTGCTTTCTCCACATAAGTAATCATTACCAAAATACACAATTCCCATGGAAAGGCATTACCTGCTCTTACAAGGGGAAAAAAATAAACAAAAAGCCTAAAAAGTCAAAGGTTTCTGTGAAATTGGTTCAGTCAATAAATGTGATACTTTTAAAATGATTTTAAATTCTGTTTTAACTATAAATGCATCCTTGTTTTAAATAGGCACATTTTAAATAGCTATATAGTTCATAAGGTAGTACTGCTTTCAGGTGCCCTTTGTGGTTTAAAGTACTACTGAGATATTGGACAGATTATATTGTATAATTACATCCTAGGTTAGCACTAGTCTTAGTGTTAGGAAGAGATTAATAGCCAGATTTCACTTCTAATACAGCAAAGATTTAAATCTATTCAAAATACATTGATTTTCATATAGGAAAAATGTGAAATTATCTTTCATCTTTGATATGCACATCATAAGAACTGAGAAAGTGAAATTTTCTATCATAACAAGAAGTATAAAGAAAAGCAATATGAAAAATAAAGACCAATATTTCATAAACTTAGATAAAAGGGTAGGAAGAATTGTTTGAATTCACTAAGAAGCAGCATTTTTCTTTAGCCAATCTGTTGCTTTTTATTAATAAACAGAATTCAATGAATACTGATCAGAAAATGTAGTAAAGAGAAATAGAGGAAAAGAAATGTCAAAAAAAGCTCACAAGAAAAAATTGGGCACATCCATGTAATATTATAACAGGTTTCTAAGTTTTTAAATCAAAACAAAACATCACAAATGCAATTCAAATTAGTAAATAGATCAATAATTCATGGAATAATCTAAGGGTAGCTAAAGTTTCTGGGTCATGCAGTTAACGGTTTTTTTTTTCTTTCACTCAATGTACATTTGATAGGAAATTATCTGGGAGACAGTGCATTATCTTAGAGATAAAATTTAAAAATTCCTCAACAGTATTCTGAACGTAGCCAGAAACTTTTAAATGATACATGTATTATTTTAAAATCGCAGAGGGCATGACTCTTATTTTGGAAGGGCTCAAAGTATTATATTTACCTTCTACTACACAAGAAAATAAGTATTTCCTAGAAAGTCAATGAAAAATTATCAGACAAAACTACATGACAAGCCTAAAGTCGTGTCATTCAATTAAAATGAATGCACACAAGTGCACTGATGACAGTTTGCATTTGTCAACAGGGAGGAAATTTTTGTGTCCCCTGAAGAGCTAGAAATTTACTACTAAATATATGTTTGGCCATAATATAACCAGGATTAGTCTTTACTATACCTGTGATGACTGGCAGGATCAAACATGGATAGACAGGCAGGTACATGATAGATAATTTTATGTACATATAACTAAAAGAATGTTTAACCTAATACTAATAATCAACATTTACATATTAAATCATTTAACCACTTTAGTATAGCTTGTCAGTACATTAACTATAGCCTTAACAAAATTTTATGGCCATCTTAAGGAAAAATAGTACACTGAGGTAAATATGCATTTTTAAAGCCATCTATTTCTGTGCTTAAAGTACGTATGCTTCAAATAGTTAAAAAATAGACTTGGAGAGTGTCAGGGGTTGAAGAGGGCCCCTCAAAAGATATGTTTACACCCAATTCCCTGAAACCTGTGAGTCTTACCTTGTTGGGAAAAAGGGTCTTTGCAGATGTAATTAAATTAAGGATTTTGAGAAGATTACTCTGGATTATGCAGGTGGGTCCTAAATCCAAAAACATGTGTCCTTATAAGAGACAGAAGAGAAGACCCAGGCACACAGAGAGAAGTTCACGTGAAGATGGAGACAGAGATTGAAAGTTAGGCAGTCACAAGCCAAGTCATGCCTGGAGCCACCAAAAGCTGAAGGAAGCAAGGAAGGATTCTCCCTTACAGTCTTTAGGGGCAGGGAAGCCCTGCCCACAACTTGGTTTCAGACTTCTGGCTTCTCGAACTCTTAGAAAATAAAGTTCTGCTGTTAGAAGCCACCAATGTTGCGGTAATTGGCTATGGCCGACACAGGAAACAAAGTGGGAACGAGGGTCAGTGAATAGGTGGACAATATAATTCTTTTCGAAAATATATATGGAGTATTAATTCAAACACCTGGGATATTAGAAATGAAATCATAAAGCTATTATCTAGCACTTATCATCTACCTTAGAATTTTATATATATGAATGTTCCCTTCTGGAAATGTCCTTATTTCACCGACTATGACCTTCTTTTATGACTCTTTCAAAATACTGAAATCCGTATTCACCCAGGCTCTCTGAACATCCTACTTCAGGCACCCATGTTTCTCATGATTTTTACTTGTATAGCCTCTGTATGCTCAAACTATAAGACACCATTTGCCAATAATTTTGAGTGATTTTACAAAATGTTGATAACTGATAAAATCAAGCGAATCATTTACCTTTGGACCTTGTCTTCCTGGATATCCTGGTAATCCTGGAACACCAAGTTTTCCCTAAAATTAAAAACAGTAAAGATAATAATAACTATTCCAAGTTGAATTAGAAATGACAATGATTTAAATCATTCTTTTAGATGTTAGAACCATATATTTGCACTCTCAAAAGGAATATTTACAGGTTTTTATCAAACATTACTTTCATCGCACTTCTTCATTTGAATAGGAAATAAAAGGTTGTTTTCGACTACTATCAACTTCTACAAATGCTGTCGTGTTGGTTAACTTATCCTCTGTGGTGAAAGTGATTGTGCCTTCTTTGGGGATGTAGAACCTTAGGCTACAGAGCCCCTTGTAAATCTAAATCATAAAGAAGCCCAGACATACATTCTCATACTGGATGAGGGCATGTCCCGTGACAGATGATTCATACCAAATTTCTGATTGAAGACAGAACAGCTTCCTCAAAACATCAGTGAACAACATGATAGTAGGGCATTACCTGTCAAGATCAGGAAAGAACTATTTCAAGGCCTAAAATGGAGTTATCTCTCTCCAGAGACTATGTTTATTCCTACTACCAGATGCTGGGGATGAGATGAAGGCTTGAGGTTCTCTGGGCCAGCCAGCTGATGTTCAATAGGGCTGACGTGCCTTAGGGCAGCCAGGAGACTGCCTTTGCGTCCCAGCCCAGAGCCTCATCAGATTTCCACCCTTGTTGGGCCCTACCCCAGGAAACTACCAAAGCACAGCTCTGCCTTTTATTGCCTCCTGCTGATCATCAACATCTCCAAGGAAAGTGGCTCAGAGAAGAGCAATGAAATCTTCAGGGTCCAAGTCCAGAGCAAGAGTTTTAACAAAGTTTCTCTCTTGGCAAGGACCACACTCTAATTCCTGTCTACCCCAAGTCTACCCAAACTGCATCTCTGCCTCTCTGCTACTTTCTTCCAATGACTGAATGTGTCTAGCAGCTCTGCCCCTAGGTATGTACCTGCAGAAATGTCTGCCGCTGTATACCAGGTCACATATAAAAAGAAATGTTCATAGCAGCATTGGTCATAACAGCTTAAAACCAGAAACAACCAAACATCCATCAGGAAAAGACATTATGGTAGACTGATATAATGAATTCTACACAGTAATGAAAGCAGTGAATTATGGCTAGATGCAAAACCACACATGAATTTAAGAAAAAACATAGTGTTGAACAAAAGAAGCCAAACACAAAACTGTGATTCTATTTAAATGAAGTTCAAAGTGTGGAAAAAAATCTAAATCAGGACTATAGGAAACACCTATGATTTTTCAACATTTAAATACTATTTCAAGGTAGTTTATGCATTTGGAATTACAATTAGATATTAGTACAAAAAAGTAAGTTTTTGATAAAGTCATTTTGTATCACGGTGTAAATATAAAGTAAGTGAACTTGATTATTTAACTTTTCCTCATAGGATAAGTAAAGTATAAATAACTATGTTAAGAAATTTTGAACTAAATTTTGTACAAAACTTCTTTGATTCAAATATCTGGTTAAACCTTGGCTAATAATGAATACACTAAATGTTGAGAGCAATAGCTAAATAATGATGATTTTTGTGTAGTATTAATTTCTGAAGATTGGTACTTGAAAATGCAACCATTTTGTTCAAATGCAATGAGGTTGTGTCAACTCTTAATCTGAAAGTGTTAAAACAAAATGCAAGTTATAATGGGTTCCAAAGATGTGTACTAAATACCAAGAAGCTTAAAATACTATCTTAGCAAAATTGGTCCCCTGAAATTTCTTTCTGAATAAAACATAAGTAATAAAATTCAGGTAGATGGAGAGATAAATTACTAAATGAATGAATTGAATAAAATATGCTTATGGGATTTTACTTTGCCTTGTTTCCCTTAATAAGATAACTATAAAAGCATACTTCATAGATAAAATATTGTTAAAAAATAAATACTGTTTTGTAAAGTCTTAAACTTTAGCAAGCATGTAGTACCATTATTCCCAATGTATATTTAAGCAAAATAAGAATAAAACCAAAATAAATCCAAATTATTCTATGCAACCATGAAAGATGATCAGTACTTAGTGAAAAAAAATTTTAATGGATGAAACAAGGCAAGAAAAATTAAGAACATACATAGTCTATGACCTTGTTATTATACATTGAACCAAAGAACTGTCTGATTCAATATCAACTCTGCATAGGTAAGCAGTCTTTACATGGAAAATATGCGAACAAGCCCCAAGAAGTTTATTTATAATGATGTACCCTTGAACACATTAAGTCATCGTATCTTACTTTGTGCCATTCATTTCAAGGTTAATGAAATTCCCAAATTATGGCGACAAAGCTCTTTGTGTTCCGTTAACTACTACATTAGAATGTGCACTCTTATCCATTTTAGAGCCATTTAAAAGTAAACCCAGCAGAAAAATCTGTTTATATTTCCAATGTGGTGATATGCAACTTCAATAAAGGGAGAAACACTAATGAAATGTTCAAGATGAAGAATTGTGAATTAGCTTTAGATATCTGATGCCTCAGAATAGTTTGTGAGAGCATCTAACCAGAATAGAATGGGGCTAAGAAAAGAGGAAAGTCCAAGAGTAGCAGTAAACTACTGTCCACTGAGTACTTTTAAGTATCAGTGTGCGTGGGTCATTTAAGGCCCTGGTTTCTCCCAGTCTTTTCATTACACCACCTCAACACCACAACACTGGCCGCCAATTCACACATAGAACTGGGTTTGTAAAACTCTAGAAGAAATGCCATATCAGATGACTCAAAAGATAAGGAATTTGTTTATTTTACTTATTCACTGACAATCTCCCTATATATTTTCCTATGGGACAAGGTGGTAAGGCACTAAGGCATGGAACTATTTTCCCTTCATAAAATAATAGCATGATCATTGTAGAAAATTTGGAGAACAGACATGCACACAAAAATGAAGGCAATCATCCAGATTATTCCACCAAGAAATAATTACTTATATTTTGATTTTTTTGTACTCAATGGGATAACATTTGTCATGAGAACTTCTAGTTTGTTTTTTTGAATTTAATTTCAGAGTATATTATAAAAAGTTTACCATGTCATCTCCATTAAAGCATAATTTTAACATAGCTTATTGAACTTAAATGTCCTGGTTGCATAATATTTTTTGAAATAATATATGCAGCACAATGGATCTCCATCCAATGATTTTTAGAATTATCTAGAGAAATTTTAAAACATGCCAATGCCTGGGATAACCCCAGACTAACTAAAATCTCATGGAGGTGGGGTTGATCAGTTTTTAAAACATTTCCTTGTGAAAATATATGGTTACGTGGGAAAACCAAATGCATATTTTGGTTTCAGGGGAAAACTATGATTCTCATTCCTAAACAATAAATAGGCCATTTTTATTGATCCTTTCATCCTTATTTAATCACCCTCAAATTCTTGACTCCTAATGTGGAAGCTGATCCTGCAGTGGTCAAGGACAGCAGAGGGGGCTAGAAAACAAGAAAAGGAGGAAAAGGATAAACCCATCCTTATCTTAATTACCCCTATAAACAGTATATGAACATGCATGAAATTTGACAGACCTTTCTAGATTGCTGATGTAGGTGATGAAAAATATTTTCAAATGACAAGGAAGCTTTACTTGCAAGAGGAACTGGGAACTTATTGCTTTGTACTAACCTTCTCTCCAGCTTGTCCAGAAGGGCCAGGGTCTCCAGTAGGACCTGCTCGACCTTTGGGGCCCTCAGGACCATCTTCTCCTCTTGGGCCCACTTGACCAACTTCTCCCTGAAAAGCAGAGAAACAACCTTCTCATAACTTAAAACGTATCTGAAGATCGAGCGGCAGAGAATAGTCTATCAAAAAGTCATCTTCTTCAACTCTTGGTTTGTTCCCTCATTTTTATGACAAAGAGGCTTAAAAGTGATTGAAGTCATTGATTATTCCATTCCTACACAACCACAGAATAGAGCCTGGCACTTTAAAAACCTAGAGAAATCAGATGTCTACGTTATATTATAAGAAATTCCTTATACTACATCCGTGTTACAGAAAGAGAGATGGAAGTCAGACTCAAGATCATGGAGCAAAATTGGAAACCACTCTTTGACTGCAAGACAATTAAAAAATAGCCTCCATTTTAGAATAGGTTTTCAGCATGAAAGTATTAGGTTCTGGAATATGTACATTATTGCCCCCATCATGGGCATCAGCCTTACATACACTTTAGGTAAATAAACGTATTCTTCAGTCTGCTTTATTAGATATTTATTCTACTAGTTATCAAATAATTCTTCCTAATAAAGTACTTATTTTACTCATATTTTTGTTTCTTTTCTAGACACCCTTTACCAGAATGGAAAAATACTATTATTCTACTCAAAAACTCAAGACCTCCATATAACTAAAATTCAGGAAAGTTGCAGGCATAAAGTATCCAGCTAGCACAGCTCACTATATATAGACAAAATTTAAATCAAACCTATCAAATTCCTTCTTTTAAGTGAATCATTTTCTAAAACTGTGTCCATAGGTGATAGTCCCCAGTTATGTGTGTGTGTTTGTATATCTATGTTATGGAGAATAGGAAAATTTACTTTAGCATTTAGAAGAAAATTGATAATACATAATCTCAAAAAACAATCTTCACATAAAAATCTACGTGAACAATAGTTCAAATAGTACAGATATTTTATTTATTCTATGCTGCCTATATTCCTCGTGCAGATTTTCTTCTTACTTACTCTGTCACCTTTAAGACCCATGTCACCTTTGAATCCTGGAAAACCGTCTTCACCCTAAAAATATATATAATATATCAGGCATTTAATCAATCACGTGAATGAATTGAAACTATGGCTCTATACATTATGATTACTGAAAGAGAAAATTATCATGAGAAATGTAAATTCTAGGTGTGAAATCCCCTTATGTCAGTCTTAATCCTACCTCCACATACCCTTATCTGCAGCATCATCCCATTTTCACACAGTTAATGGCTAAAGAAATATTTCCTACCCTTCCTACCGCGATGTGTACTTTAAGAAGTAGGCTTCAAAAAGAACCCTACTGGTTCTTATTTTTAAGAAAAAATAAAGTCCCTAAGGATTAATCATTCATGTATTCAGTAGCATTAATTGAGCAATAGCTGCTCAGAGTACTGTGGTGCATTTTGAGGGCTCTGTTTTACTAGGAAAAATTAAGGTAGAATATTTTCAGTACGTTTGGTACAGATGAAATAGAACATGTGTTTGAAAAGAAAAAGATGAAGATGATGTCAATAATTGATTATGACGATGATGGCAGTGTTGATGGTGATGATTGTTTTGCTTGGTGTGTGGGGCTGGTAGTAAAAGAGAGAAAAGGTTGATAGAGGAGTTATTTTAGATGTTAGTTGGAGAACGGATATGGGTTTCAGAGTTAGTGGAAAATACATTTCAGTTTGTGTCTGAGAACAGAGCTAAGAAAGATGGGCACATTTAATTCCACTCCCTGCTGCTATAATGACCTCTCTGAAATACAAAATTGATCATATCAGTTTTCACTTTAAAATACCCTAATGGTTCCAAATTGCTAATGATGGAATATGATGTCCATAACGCGCATGCACGCACGCGCACACACACACACACACACACACACACTCCATCATCAACTTGCCTTTTTAAATATCTGCAGCAGCCTTATCTTTTGTCATTAATGTCTCCTCCACCCTCCCACCCAAGACCCTGAGATTGAGTTCTAACAAAGCAGAACTACTTGGACACTACCTCCCACCCACACTTAAAACTTTCTTTTCTTTGTCCACCTGGCCATACTTCTTTCAAGATTCAGCTCATGATTTTGCTTTGAAGTTTCCCCTAACCCAGTATTCTTCTCCTAAAATTAACCATGTTACATTCATCATTGCAGCAACATGCTTGGTTGCCCTTAGTCAATTACAGTTTCTTCCTATTCAATGGTAGTAGGAAAGGATGATTTCTAATTAAACTCTGGTTCTCCAGTGCCTAGTACCTTTTTTGACCCTCAATAACAATGATACGCAATAGAACTTAAATAAATGAACATTTGGAAACTGTCCATGCTTCATTGTGAGTTTGGCAAGGTATGTTAAAGGCTGGAAAATACCAAGTAACTGTGGAAGTATAAGAACAAAACCTGGAAACGGAGAACCAACTGACGTTTTGCCTATCTCCAAGAGATTTGACAAGCTTAGAAGCTTTTTTCTTCAAGGAAAAGCATTATGTTTTCAAAGGAATGGGCATAAACTGGTCTTATGTGAGTAGGGGTTTTCTTTGTACTGACTGCAACTGGGTAATGGGAGAGGCTTAAAAGCTGAAAATGACACTTAACTTCTTTTTGATTATTGTCTTTACCACCATCTCCCTAGAGAGAAAGGGATTCACACAGTCACCAAGTTTAGTTTAAAGAATATTGCACTCTATCTAAAAATCAATAACAGTTTTAGGACTATTTCTGGCAGAGATTTTTTTCTGTTTGTTTTTTAGAGAGAACTCTGTGGATAGGATGCTATTCATGTTTTTGTTTCCAATACATTCATAAGTAAAGAAAAAGATGTCTTATAAATGTATTAGGTATATGCTTTCAATAAACAAAATTTTTCCAGACCTAATTATCTGGTCTGAATCCATCTTTTAAAAAAAGAAACAGGTTTAGAAGATATGTAAATGGGTACAACATTTATATTTTGACTAGTGCATTTCCTAATCTAATTTATGTGGACAGTCTAAATGAACACCATAAGTACATGGAACCTTGAGTAGGGCATGAGATTTGGTAGGTTCATCCAGAGTGATGCCCTGATAAATCCCAGAGTGATTTGAACAGTGAATTAAAAAGTATTTGCAAAGTCCCCTTGGGGGAATGGCGAGAAAGGGGGGAAATTCAACTTCCCCATGTGGAGAATTCCTGATATTCTCACACGCAGTGGGGACAACCAAATCAATAGGCTGACCCCTCAATCTTGGAGTTTGTTCATATAAAACTTATCCCTGAAAAGGATAGGCTAAGCCTACTTAAAATTAGGCCTAAGAGTCACCCCCAGACAACCTCTTTTGTTGCTTAGATGTGGCCTCTCTCTCAACCAACCCCACAAGCAAACTCACTGCCTTCTCCCTCTCTACATGGGACGTGACTCCCAGGGGTGTGAACCTTCCTGGTAATGTGGGACAGAAATCCTAGAATGAGCTGGGACTCAGCATCAAGGGATTGAGAAAACCTTCTCAACCAAAAGGGGGAAGAGATAAATGAGACAAAATAAAGTGTCAATGGTTGAGAGATTTCAAACAGAGTTGAGAGGTTATACTGGAGGTTATTCTTATGCATTATAAAGATATCACCTTTTTAGTTAAAATACATTGGAGAGGCTGGAAGGAACCGCCTGAAAATGTAGAGCTGTGTTCCAGTAGCCATGTTTCTTGGAGATGATTGTATAATGATATAGCTTTCGCTATGTGACTGTGTGATTGTGAAAACCTAGTGTCTGATGCTCCTTTATCTACGGTAGGGACAGATGAGTAAAAAATTTGGATTAAAAATAAATAAATAATTGGGGGAAACAAATGAATTACAAATAAATTTAGTAGATTGAAATGTTGGTGATCAATGAAAGGGAATGATAAGGGGTATAGAAAAAATAGGGGAAACAAAGGCTAAAATATATTGGGTGGATGGAAATATGAGCAGTCAATGAGAGGGAGGAATGGGGGGTATGGTGTGTATGAGTTTTTTTCTTTTTTCTTTTTATTTCTTTTTCTGAATTGATACAGATGTTCTAGGAAATGATCATGGTGATGAATATACAACAATGTAATGATATTGTAAGTTATTGATTATATACCAAGAATGGAATGATCAC
Organism: Myrmecophaga tridactyla; assembly: GCA_004026745.1. Lineage (NCBI taxonomy): Eukaryota > Metazoa > Chordata > Mammalia > Pilosa > Myrmecophagidae > Myrmecophaga > Myrmecophaga tridactyla. The sequence goes on along the minus strand of PVIY010013212.1, from coordinate 37,774 downwards.
ATGTCTGTGTTTGTTATGTTTAAAAAATATTTAAAAATTAAAAAGAAAGAAGATAAGTAAATGGGAAATTTGTCTACGCTGTTTGGGTTTTGTGGCTTGAGGTTTAAGGAATACAACTAAGTCTAAAAAACGGAGAATTTTAATCTTCCTTAGGAGAGTAACTTGTCATTTTTCTTTAGGTAACAACTTACATGTAAAAGAAAAATAAGCTTCAACTTCCTTCATTATAACTTATAAGATCAATGGTAGAGTATAGTGTATATTCAGGAAAATGAAATAAATAACGTATATTAAAAATTCATAAATTTATAGGCACTAATGCCAGAGAAAAAATTTAATTGAGACTTAAACACCTTAAAAAGAATAATTCCAAACTAAAATAATGCTTTTTAGCATAGTCAACCTACAAATGATTACAAGTTCAATGCTACTTTAACCATCACTGTGCTCAATGGTCAGCTGGCCAATGTACACCACACCTTGAAGTTTAATTGTCATGATCAAGATGAATAGGGATTATCATCAAAGTCTCTGAGTTAATTCAAACTGCATGCCTGATTTTCCATACTGATTTCCAGACTGCATGACAGTACATCTGCATATCTTTACTGTCTTAGTAGTTTACTTTTCAGAGAAAAATAAATTATAATAGACATATTAACCCATCCCTTCTTGTTATTCATTCCTCCCTGATACCAAATCCACACAAGGTCTTTTGGGTAACATTATGACAATGAGAATAAACAAGTTGCCCTTGAAATTAATAAAGTTAATATTCATGATATATTTCACCAAATCTACCTGCATTTTACACTATAACCTATGTGGTTTTTAATTTATTTTTTAATATAATTTTGTAGTAAGAATTAGTGTGATGCTGATTTTGAATAATCCCACTTTTTTTGCATTTCAACATAACCTGTGAACAATGTGGGGGCTCTATATTGATGCTTAATGTATCTTATGAAGAAATGTGAATTTCACATTCTTCACCCAAAACCAATTAAAGTATAATTTACCCTATAAAATATATGATATCCATACCTACTATGAGACATTCATTCACCTACATACACCTTATCTTTATCTTCTGCTTATTAACCCTTTTGCTTTGCATGCACTAACACACAGGAAGACTTCTCCCACTTGATGTAGGGTACTTCTAAGTTTCATGTTTTGCATTGCATTTCAGCTTATGATTTGGGGGGATTTCAGTACAGAATAAAGGGAATAAATATTCCTTTGATATGAATATAACTGGATAGTATCCAATACCTGCAGCAAATCCATTCATGAGGCGAACCCCATGATTTAAGGAACTTAAACAGGTGTAAGAATAAAAGGGATGCAAGACTAAACTCTGTTTGCAACTTTACTTCTGTGCTATGTAATTCAACCTTCACCCCAGTATATAGGACACATCATCATTATTATTAAAAAGTTTCCAGGAAACAGGGCACAAAATTAGACTAGAATTGTCTAGATGTAGTAATCACTCAATGTAGGTTTGAAAAATGAAATATCTGTTAATAAATTAAAATTTTTGTTATATAATAGTTATATAGCAAATTAAAATAATCTAGAAGGTTATCTGTAATTTACCTTTTCACCTTTAGAGCCCTTGAGACCTCTGACCCCATCAGCTCCCTATGGGAGAAATTAGAAGGGTTATATCACAATAATATCTGACACTGAAATTAGATAATGAGAGAAAAAGTAAGATTTACCTTTACTCCTCGGGGACCAGGGTAGCCAATAGGACCCTGCGGACCTGGAGGACCCTGAAAAAGACCCACTGGAATTTAACTATATAATACATTGAAAGTTCTCCTCACTCATGCACTTTCATCTCACCAAATAATTGACAAAAGTATGGTATTTTTCTATCAATAATTTTAGATATATAAATTATTTATATTTACCATTAATATTTGGTAAAGATTTCTTGGGTAGTTTGTCATTTGTTTATAGAGTCATATATAGTGAACATACCATGTAACCAGCACTTCAAGCTTCCAACAATATATATTCACAATAAAAATAAGATCCCTAAATGGGTCAATAATATTAATGTAATAAATACCTAAAATAATGTAAACCTTTAGTTAATCAATAACTAGTTTTCCAAACCTGAAAAAATCTGATGTGTTCAATGTCTATAATAGGCAACTACAGATTAACAGCTGAATCAACAATTCCTCACAGTAAACACATAAATTCTTAGCAGTCATATCACCAAGAACATGATCAAATTACATATGTCTCACACGTGGCTTCATTTCACCAGTGTACCCAAAGGTATAAATATATAAAACATAATTTTCAATTTCTGTAGTGATGTTGAGAATTTTAATAAGAATACAAAATTGACAACTCTAAACATAAACGATCTTACCCTTGCTATTGCAATCCAAAATAGTAGGAACATTGAATAAACTTTTATTTTGATATTTTGATAATCGTTGCACTTAAAATATATGCTCCTCCTACTTAAACGTTATCAGAAAGCAATCAGGAAAGATAAAATTAGGATAACAAACATTTAACTGATATTCAGTAATTCTTGTACAATTTGATTATTGTCATTTATGGTTACTTATTCCACATATAGTACATATTCAAAATGTGGTCTTGCTCTGACCAAGAAAATATTAAAACAATACAACCACAACAAAGAAAAACAAGAAAGAAATTCTTCTGAATGATAAACCTGCTAATATACAATTAAAAGTTGAACACCTGGGCAGGCCACGGTGGCTCAGCAGGCAAGAATGCTCGCCTGCCATGCCAGAGGACCCGGGTTTGATTCCTGGTGCCTGCCCATGTAAAAAAGAAAAAAGTTGAACATCTAAAATATGCCTGTTCTTTATACTGTAAACAAAAAGTAACTAAAGGGAAAACTTTTAGATTTAAATGTTAGCAAAAATTCTTTGGAAAGTAAATATTTACAGGTAGAGATAAACTATTTTCTATTATTCATTTTCAAATACTCAAATCTTTAAACGTATACTTAGAAGAATGGGTATATTATAGTGACGACCAATATTTCTCTTGGGAGATAAGCTAACAGGATATTTTAATGGATATTTTGTAACATACCAGAGCACCTTTATCTCCAGACTGGCCTTCTTTTCCAGGGTGACCCTATATTTAGCAAAAATATATTGGTTAGATGTAATTTTAATGGTACTTTATAACACTATGAAATTCTCTTCATTTCTCTTTTCAAACAATTGAGATCTTACTCCTTATGTTCCAAAAATGATTGAACATTTTTGTCTCAATGTATATGGCTTTAAATAACACTCGAAGCTGTGGCTTTTGGAAGGAAATATAATAAACTTATATTTGATGGATATAGTTTTCTTCAAAGATGTAACTGAGAGAGCTTGGAAAGGCAAATAATACATATTATTGCTCATGAACAATTCAATCCCAGCCTCAAACAGGGTCTCAGTTGATGGTATTTGAATTTGATTTCACTTTTGCATATTGATTGAATGATTGTACATGCACCTTCCAAACTCTCTGGGGCATGTGTATGAGGTTTCTAAAAATGCAACAAGATTATAAATACTAATAGTGTTACAAATAAAATTATTGAGATTCAGTAAATAGAAACACACTGATACATCACATTTATACTCAATAAAAACAAAGGCAAGATGGGAAATCTCTTACACTGGCCTTTAAATGTCTAAGAAAGTAATTTGAAGTTTAAAAAATCATAAATAACGAAAGTTAAAAAAGCAACTATAGAAATACTCAATTTCCATTGATTATGTATTACTTCTTAAGGAAAATGACAAACAGTGCCACATGTCCAGAGAAGGAGGAAATCCTGAAAGCTAAGGCATTTTCACCGGAGACGTGTGAGAAGGTCTATAAGGGGTGAGGAACCCTAACAATCATATAGAACCTGAAAAGGAGGCAAGATGGAGAAGTGCTTCCTGTGAAAAAGAAAAATAAACCTATTGCATAAGGATAGCTACAGGATGGAAAGTTTAGAGCATGCTGAGAGAAAGTGAGAAGACTTGTTTGCCTGGAGTAGATGGTTCATGAAGAAGTAGGAAAATATGAGGTTCTGGCCTGAAGTGCCAGAATGGGTTTATCCAAAGTCCACTGTGAGCTCATAAAATATTTCTGCAATATGGAAGTGACAAGATAATGAAATGGTGTTTTACAGAGATCGAGGTTTTATTATTGGCTAAATTTTCTTTTATTAGTGACATTCCTAAAACACATATAAAATAAATTTTTAAAGACAACATTTATGGAAATTTTAATGACCAAATATATATTACTTACTGGAGGCCCATCAGCACCAGGAAGCCCGGCTAGCCCTGGTTTTCCTTGGGGTCCCTAATAAAATGCAGAAAGAGGAATATTTTTTAAATAGGAAAATAATGAAGCCCTCTGACTTTGCATATAAGAATTTTCTGCAGATAAGACTCTTAACTTGAGGCAATGGCTTTTATCAACAAGTAATAAATGTTTAAATCATTTTAACACATTATATGGAGGAAGCCACAAATAAAGATAAAGGAAAAACAAATTTAACAGATAGCAAAAAATGCAAGTATTTTTGACCTGCTTAATAGTCCCTGAAGGTCTAAGGTCTAAATGTCTTAGTAGTCCCATATGTCTTGTCTTTCCTTTGTTTTTTTTGGCATGGGCAGGCTCTGGGAATCGAACCTGGGTCTCTGGCATGGCAGGAGAGAATTCTGCCACTGAGCCACAGATGCACCGCCCTTCATATGTCTTTTTATAATTAACAAACTGAATTGTGCATATCATAATAAAATAGATCTTAGAGAGAAAAAAAGGAGAATCTTGTGGGTCAGGAAAAAATGATTTAGATAATTGAAGAAGTAAAAACAAACATTGGACGTTTTCTTCAATAGTTAGGGCCAAAAATAAATACTTAGGAACATTGAGGAAACTCTAGTAATTAATAGTATTTACGAAATATAAGTTATAGTGTGAAAATGATTCCTATGGCATGATGAAAAATACATCTAATATTCTGATGTAAAATGGACACAACTTAATGTGCATCTAATAAGTTATAACAAAAAAAAACCATTCAACATATTGCTATAATTGCTGTATAACTACTGAAGGTTTATAATCTCATTTAACTTGAATTTTACTATTGCAAAGAGTGGACCCGTTCTTGGGAGAAAAGAAGGCTTTTTGCTAAAAATAATTAAATTTTTCATGACCCCAGACAAATAGCCATTATTGTTTATTGATAAGGTCATTAGCCAGATTTAGAAACACTTGAAAGAACAAGATATATCAGTAAGCCAAATGTTGGACATACTTTGTTTTTTTCCTCAGATAATATTTAAACCAAACACTGTGTTCATGTTGACGAGATATTACAGTTTTTACAAGAAAACCTCACTTAAATCACTATGGAACAAAAAAAAATGAAGACAACCTTTAAATTGAGCCATTTAGATCTTATAATTGAGATTCATTGTACCTCATTTAAAGACGTTAAAAGCTTTAATCTCTTTCACCACTCTGCAAAGTCATATTCAATCAAGTAATTTTTTTGGGGGGAGTGAGTGTATGATCCAGGAATTGAATCTGGGTCTCCTGCATGGAAGGCAAGCATTCTACCATTGAACCACCTGTACACCCAGTTCAAACAAGTAATTTAACATTACTTAATAACTATTATAAAATACAAGGTTTTTAATTCAGTATTTACCTGTCATTTAAATTATCTTTTATACTCAAGACAATGGCCTTATTTCTTCAAAACAAAATACAGAACTACTATATTAATTATTATCATCCAAAGATATGATATTTCTGTGGCAATGACTTTGTGGGGCCCACTAGGTAAATTTTTTTGGCTGCTATACATTTGAAGAGAGAAGAGAAATATTGCTCTTGTACTACAGGATGATTTTTAAAATCAAGTTAAAAATCAATCTTTTTCTTTTAGAATGGAATCTCTATGAGTGCAAAATGTGTCTTGCTGTTGAAATATGAATGTGACATTGTACAGATTGTAATAAAATGTTTACAATTTATTCACTGTTTATATGCATTCTGTTAAGAAATTTATATACATTATCTACTTTAAGACTCAAGCAATTTTATGAAGCATCATCAACAGGGGGTTTGGATAAATTACCCACTATCAGTACAGGGCAGAATTGCAATCTAGACCCAGTTCTGTAACCACATCACCAAAATCCTTCCCTTTAAGTAATATTTGTTTTGTGTATTACTATTTCATGGTAAGTTAATGGAGTACTGTAATACAATTTGTTTTCTGTAAAGCAATTAATATGTGAGTGATATAAACTCTGAATTCATATGTAATAAAATCACAGAAAGTAGAAGAATTAGGTTATCAAAATGTCAAAGCAATCAATATAGTTGTCATCCATTTCAGTTACTAAACTTTAACTTTATAAAACACTTCAGAGAAAATGTAACAAAAGTACAGGCTATAATAATTTAGGATAGACATACAATTTCTTGTAAATTAAAAATATATGACAGTAGATAATTATACATTTAAATACTACATTATAGCATTATCTAACTAAAAAATCACTATCCACCAGGTTTGTAGTCAAAGCTGTAGTTCCAGAATAAACAGTTCATAATATATCATAAAAACTACTACAGATGCAATATAAAAATTATAATACCAAAGACGTAATATAAATGAAATGTGTTTCCTTGATGGTCTTGGATTCCTCTCTTCTTTTGACAGAAAAGATTGTTTCTGAACCTATGCGTTGAATATGTGGAATGTTCTGAGCACACCCAGAAGAAGCATGTTCATAAGACAGCTCTCCTCATAACACAGGAAATGTCATAAACCAACTCTTATATTTTATCTTTGGCTTAGCAAAGGAAATTCATTTCAGGAATCAAGTGCACATATGATAAAATCATGGTAGAAAATTCAATAGGCACATGTGTCAAGTGAGCTGTATAATAAATAAAATAAGCACATGAAAATCTGCTCAGTATCACTAGCATATTTTATTTACATAAAAATAAAATATTTTGTACATTAATGTAAATTAAACCACAATAAACTATTACTTCACACCAACAAAAGTGACCATAATAAAAAAGACAGACAATAACAAGTATTGATGTGGATGTAGAAAACCTGAAACCCTCATCAATGTTGATGGGAAAGAAAGATAGTGTAACCATTTTGGAAAACAGTTTGGCATCTTCTTTAAATATTAATCATAAATTTTTCATATTTGGAAGTGTGAAGTTATTATATACCCCAGAAAAGGCCATGTTCCTTTGATCGATTCCTGTAGGTGAAGGCTATAGTGGACAGGAGTTTTTGAATCAGTTATTCCAATTGAGATGGGACCCACCTCATTCAAGGTAGGTCTTAATCCTTTTACTGGGGTCCATTGTAAGAGGATAAAACACATATGGAGGTTAAGAGATGAAAATAAGAGAAGTTTACAGAAAAGCTCCAGAGAAGCTGAGAGGTAGCTACTGAAGCTAGAAGCTGGAAGCAATGAAACAGGAGAGAAGGAACAGTGGACATCACCATATGCCTTGCTTTGTGACAGAAGAACCCCAGCTCACTGTTAGCTAGTCTTCAGAGAAGGCATCATCCTGTTGATGCCTTAATTTGGACATTCCCATGGTCTTAGAATTATAAACTTGTAAGATAATAAACCCCCATTGTTAAAAGACATTTCATTTCTGATATATTGCTTTTCATCAGCTTTAGCAAATCAGAAAAAAAAAAGCCAAAGAAGTGGGGTACTGTGATTTGCAATACCAAAAATACTGGAACAGCTTTATAAACAGATAAGGGGAAGATATTGGAAGAATCGTGAGAATCTTGATAGAATAGACCTAGGTTGCTTTAAGGAAACAGTTGGTAGAAATGTGGATGCTAAACATACTTCCAATGAGGCCTTAAACAGACTGATGAGTATGTCATTGAAAATTAGAAAAAAAGCAACCCTTCTTTCAAAGTGGCAAAGTATTTGGCAAAAATAAGTCCGAAAGTCAGATGGAAGGGGAAATTTTTAAAGTGATGACCTTGGATATTCAGCTGAAGAGATTTCCATATTAAGTGTGGAAAGTGCAGCCTCGCTTCTCCTTGCACCTCATTGTAAAATGTGAGAGGAATGGGTACAAAGAAACCAGAAAATTCAGAGTTTCTGGAAAGCATGTGAGAATTTAACTGAACATGGAACCAGTCAGCCATTTCACTGTAAGGATTGGAAATGCAGTTGTTATCCAGAAGGGATTTGTGGAAAGTCCTGTTGTCTGATGGTTGGGACCCCTGTGTGGTGCATGTGAAAATGATGAGTTTGTTGCAAGATCTGTATGAATGGAATCACTGCCAGCATGGGACAGAAAACAGACACACTAAAGGAAAAATGACTTCTAAGGCTGAATCATAGTAGCTGATGTCTGGAGTAAAGACACCTCAGACCAGGAGAGTAGACCCACCCATTATGTGGAGAAGATGAGTTTATCCCAGAGTGTGGGCCTTCCACCATGCTGTTCAGGAAAAGTGTTACCAGCCCGGAGTCTCAGGTGCCTGAGGGGCTGAGGAGAGCTTGGCTTCTCCACTGTTCAAAAAGAGTATTGCCACCCCAGACTTCAGAGAGCATGGAACACATTCCTGGGGGTACTGAGGAGAGTCCGCTCACCATCCAACTGTTCTGAATCAGCTGGGCCTGTGCCTCAGATATTGTGGAGAGTTTGGCTGCCACACCACTTGAGATGGGTGGGGCCTAGAACTCTGCCTTCAAGCTGGTTAAGTAAGAATATGGCTATCACCCCAGTGCTTGGAACTGTTGAAGCCCTCACCCCAGTGTTTGGTGAGAGAAGGGCTGCTGCATAAGCCCTTGGAAAGGGTGGGAACACCATTCTATCAAAACTTGAGGACAGGGCGGCTGCCGTGGCTCAGCAGGCAGAGCTCCGACCTGCCGTGCTGGAGGTCTGGAGTTCGATCCCTGGTGCCTCCTGCCCATATGCAAATTAAAAAAAAAAAAAAATTTGAGGACAAACTGTCATTCTGTAGATGGCAGAGAAGCTGAAGATTACTGGTAGCCGGTCTTCAGAGAAAGTAACATTGTGTTAATGCCTTAATTTGGACATTTCCTAGGTCTTAGAATTGTAAACTTGCAAGCTAATAAATCTCCATTGTTAAAAGCCAGCCTGTTTTTGGTATATTGTATTTCATCGGATTTAGCAAACAAAAATACATGTGACCCAGTGTTTCAGTTTGCTAATGTTGCCAGAATGCAATACACCAAAAATGGGTTGGCTTTTATAAAGGAAATGTATTAAGTTATAAGTTTACAATTCTAAGGCCATAAAAATGTCCAAACTTAGGCATCCAGAAAAACATACTCTGCCAGTTTGAAAACATAATATACCCCAGAAAAGTCATGTTTTAATCCTAAGCCAATATTGTGGGGTCAGAACTATTGTTTAGGGTGGGAAACTTTTGATTGCTTCCCTGGAGACATGACATACCCAATCATGGCTGTGGCCTTTTGATTAGATGGAGATGTGACTCCATCCATTCAAGGTAGGTCTTGACTGCCTTGCTAGAGTCCTTTTAAAGGGGAAACATTTTGGAGAAACCTCAGATGTAGATGCTGGGAGAACAGTTGCTTCAGAGCTGACAGAGACACAGATGTTTGGAGATGCATGGAGTACCAACAGAGAGAGCAGATACCTAATCAGGGATGTTTGAAACCCAGTAAACATTGCCATGTATCTTCCCATGAGATGATAAGCAAGCCAGAACCTAAAGTTGTGTCCTGGAGGAGCTAAGTGAAGGCCCACAAAGCTTAGAGAGGAAACCACTGGCATCAGAAGCTGGAACAACTGAACCAGGAACAAGGACCAGCAGATGCTAGCCACATGCCTTTCCATGTGACAGAGATCAGCCCTTGTTTGGAGTTAAGGTATCTTTCTCTAGATGCCTTAGTTTGGACACTTCTGTAGCCTCGGAACTATAAAGTTGCAACTTAATAAATTCTCTTTATAGTAGCTCTCCATTGTATGTTGCATTCCAGCAGCTTTAACAAACTAAAACAGATTCCTTTACACAAGAAAAGCCATAGTATCTGGAACATTGTGTCAGCTGGGAAGGCCAACGGCTTGCATCTGCTGCTTCTTTGTTTTTTGCTTTTTTTTTTGTGGTCTCACTCTCTCTAAGCCCAACTCTGCAAGTGAAATCATTGTCCTTCCCCTCTACGTGGGACAATGACATCCAGGGGTGAAAGTCTCCCTGGTGGCGTGGGATATGACAACCAGGGATAAACCTGGCCCTGGTACTGCGGGATCAACAATGCCATCCTGACCAAAAGGGAAAAAAGAAGTATAACAATAAAGCAACAGTGGCTGAGAGAGTTCAAATAGGGTTGAGAGGCTACTCCAGAGGTCACGCTCATGCAAGCTTCAGTTAAACATTGCTACGTATCATAACTTGCCAACCCCAACCAAAACCTTTCTAGCCAATCCTAAAGAACACTTAGGGCAATATATAAGATTCTACAAGGGTTCCATGCACCAGGGTGAGTTTCAAGAAACCTACAATCTCCAAATGGATCCCTGGATCAGATAAGTCCTGAAACTTAGAGGCGCCAGCCTTTACAGAACATCAGCTAGTTCCATGTCCAGCCCCATATTATTGACAGCCCCTCCCAACATGAAAAAGTTAGAATGGGCATAGCCCAAATGCCCTAATGAGTGGGAGAACCAAAGGTTATGGTGGAGTTATACAGAGAAGGTAGGGTTTAACAAACGAGTGTGATGGCTGAATATTTATATTGATATTTCTTTTAGTCTCCAGTATCTTAGACCAGCTAGAAGTAAAAACCTAAAATTATGGAATTGTAACTCATATCAAATTCTGAAATCTGCTCTACAACTAAATGCTGCGCTGGACTTTGAAATTTATTGCTTTTTTTGTATATATGCTATTTTTCACAAAAAAAAAAGAAAAAAAAGCCAATTGAGATAATAAAAAAAATATATATATTTATTCCTTCTGGCCTCCAGTGTTCTGGAGCAGCTAGAAGGAAAAATCTGAGAGGCTGGTATGGTAGCCCATGACAAACTCTGGGATATGTCTGTAACTACTTGTTGAAGAGTGCTTTGAAAGCTATTGCTTTTTTTTGCTTTTTTCTTTCTTTGCTTTATATGTATGTTATATTATACAATAAAAATGTTAAGAAATTATAAGGAAAATAAAAGGATGGAGCAAGCATCAGGAGTTATCAAATCTTACAGAGTGAACAACACAACTGCAATGCTTAAAGTTGTGCGCTTGGGTAACAAAATCATAGAAAAACAAAAGGAAGTGATTACTATACAGGTCAGGATAGCGGTTAATTTTTGAATACGTGAGGGGTTTCTGGGACATTTGGCCAAATTCTATTTCTTAATCTGAGTAGTGGCCTCATGATTCACTAAGTGATACATTTGTTTTATATGATCCTCTGTATCTACATTACATTTTAAAATAAAAGTTTTTTATTTTATACTTGTTTATGCATTTATTTTTCTATAACAGTTGTATAAATTAGCTGGAATTTATGATATGTTCACTATTTTTAAAAGAGTAAGCAATAGTTTCATCTTCTTTTAAAAATGCTCCTTTGGTTTCTGATTTCAGCTTCTCCAAGGGCATTTTTTTTCTGCATCTCCACATATTTCTCTCTGTGTCAGCTCTGAGCTTTTTCCAAATTGATTTCCTCTTAAAAGATTGCTGTAAAGGGATTAAGGCCTACCTTGAATGGGCAGAGATAAATATTCATGGAAATCGCCTAATCAAAATGTCCCACCCACAACTGGGTGGGTCACATCTCCATGCAAACAACTTAAAAAGATCCCACCCACATTTGGATGGTCACATCTCCAAGGAAGCAACCTATGCAAAAGGTCTCACCCTAAGCAATAGGTCTGCTCTGACAAGATTGGTTTAGGGAAAAAGGGATAGCTTTTCTAGGGTACATAACAGCTTCAAACCAGTACACCTAGCAATGTCACTTCTAGACATCTACCAAAAAGAAATATGAAAATGTATGTCTACACCAAGACTTGCTTGGAAATATTCATAGCAGCACTTCACCACATTCCCAAAGGAGAAACAACCTAAATGTTCACCAATTGGTGAATAAACAAAATGTGCTATATCCAACCAATGGAAAATCAGCAATAAAAAGGAACAAGATATTGATATATGCTACAACATGAATATACCTCAAAAATATTATGACGATTGAAAAAAGCCATATAAAGGGCCACATGTTATGTGATTCCATTCTCATGAAATCCTCAGAAAAGGTAAATATATAGAAACTGAAAGTGGGAATGACTACAAATTGACACAAGATTTCTTTCTGGGTTGCTATAAATGTTCTAAAATTAGATGGTGGCAAAGGTTGCTCAATTCTGTAAATTCATTAAAAATCATTGAAATGCATACTTAAAATAAGTGAATGTTTTGGTGTGTAAATTAAATCTTAATAAAGCTGTTATTTAAGAAATTGATATGTTCATAGAAATAAAGAATAAGGAAAAAAGTGTTAGAAATAATCAGTTCACAATTGCACTCTTCACTACAGGGAACAGGAAATATTACTTAGGGAATCTGGCAGAGGAGAGCAGAGGAAAATACATCCCTTTAATTAAAGATTTATTCTTGCTTTGATCTAGACATTGAGTTATTAAGGGAAACATCATTTGCCATTCATACATGAGAAACGGTGGCAATGACAGCTTCACGATTTTCCCCTAACCAGATCTTGCTACAAACCTTTTGATGCAAGCAAACCTAATTACATTTTTTTAAATAACAAGAAAGAAAAGAGGAACCAAAATAATGGGAAAACATTCACTCATACCAGTATGTGTCTGAAATTAATATAGCTGAAAATGTCACATCTGGAAACCGTCCAACTGGAAGCTCTGTGAAATTTTTATCATTCACAGTTCAGAAATGTATGAATGAAGTCTCCTTACAGTGCACTCTCATAACTTAACTTCAGACTAATTCCTTACATGCTTAGCCAAGTAGGTATCAAAACAAAGGGCAGACCTTCCACTCGCCTAAAGTTGTGAAACCAAACTTGTTGGCCAGATTTTCCAAGAACAACAAAGTAACTTACTTTTTCACCGGGGGGACCAATTGGACCTTGAGGACCAGGAAGACCCTATTTCAAAAGAATGGATTTCATGCATCAGTTATCACAACGCAAGAATATATTTTGTAAATGATAAATTCCTAGCTCTCTGTTGCACGTGGCATGAGTTATGGGCTTAGGTATGTGCACTCTCTTTTCCCCAGAAAGTTGTGGAAGGCAGTGAGGAGTTCTGCACAAGCTACTTTCCTGGCAGTGGGCAGGTAACATGAGCCCATGCAGAACCCCTCCCGCAGGTGTGGCTGCTCCCGCTGGCAATCCGTGAACATTGAATGACTCATTTTTCTCTTGGAAGAAAGAGGCCTCTTCAAGTTCGCTCAAATTAAGGGGAAAAAAAAGAAGGAAAAAGTTGCTATATTCATATTCTAGACGTTTTTAGCCCTGTATAGAAAATTCTGAGTCTGTCAATATTCTTGTGAAAAGATCCTCTCTTGCCCCGTGATCTCAAAGGCACGGGGACGGTTGGCCTTACCTGAGGTCCTGGGTTTCCCTGCTGACCTGGTGGCCCAGGCTCCCCTTGGGGACCCTGCCGAAGGAAAATACACAGAATCCTTAATAGGGCTATTTTGCATAATAGTTTTGTTTTGTTTTCTTCTAAAGTGAAAAAATGGCCCCTAAATTAATTTTCTTCCAGGGAATCTGGAAAATCTTGCAAAATATTAATGCTAGCAGAGGCTAAATTTACTTAGTAAAATGTTATAAGAAACTTTTCAGATATAGCAATAAAAGTGATTTGTTAAAGCTCACATTTCAGAACTAAGTTATTTTATGGATATTTTCTACATACCATGTTCCCTTTTGGACCTTGGGGGCCATCTATGCCAGCGATACCCTTTAATGAACAAAAAAAAATTGAGTGTGGATATTTATAAATTTAATTTTACAACAGAAAATGAAGAAGGCTAAACTAATAGCATGACACCCCCTAGCCTAGGATGATTAAAAGTAACTTTAGGACTTAATGGAAATGAAGAAAAAGGTAAGGCCTACACTCTCTATCCATGTCCACTTTGAGGGTAAATTTGCATCATTTTTTGCTGAGCATTGGGGACTTGGCACGAAAATAACAAAACAGATAAATAAAAAGAAGCTGAAAGGGAGAAAGGAGGGGGTTGGGAAAGATAGCTGAAACTGAGAGGCAGCATCATTAGATCTTAGAATATAACAGGGCAGTAAATATCTAGCTGCTTATTGAAAACTTCTGTGGCCTCTGGGCCTTTTAGAACCAGCTTTGCCTAGAAAAATCTTAATTCTTCCAACAATACATACAGGCTGTCCCGTGGGTCCTGGAGTTCCACGTGGTCCCAGCAAACCTCGTGGACCCTGAAGGGATAAAAGCATGCCATCATAAGAAATGCCCTCAAAACATGCCTCCTCCTTTGAAGAAAATCTAATGTAATGTTTAGAGTAAAAACACTTGTCCCCCCTTCCCTTAACACACAGAAAGTGGTGTTTAAATTTTCATTTTTATAAATATCTGGTGTTATACTGATCCAAAAGCCAGATAGATAAGAATGAGTCTTTAATAACCAAAACTGTGCATCTGTGATTCTATAAAATCTACATATAGATCACTTGGGAAGCTTTTTAAATAAGCAATAGTTTAGCACTTTACATAAGGTACTTCTTTATCATTTTCTGATTTGAATGGCAACACTGAATCTTATACTTCAATCAGATAGACTATACAAATAAAAGAGTCTGATTCTCATTTGTTTTACGTTTAAGTATATTCCATCCTAAGCAAAAGTACCCACTGAGAGAAGGAAACAAATAGCTGAACAAGTATATATATGTAGATTATAGAAACCATGACTGCTTCTCCGCCTCCTTTTGGTCCCTTCCTCCACCTGCCCCTTCTTTCCTTTCTTCAGAAAAGTTAATGTAACCATTTACTACTCTTTGCTTGAACTATGCCATCTGAATTGCTAGACTCTGAGTGTGGCCAAATAAGACTGAAATTAGGAGGCTCGTCTGTAGTCTAGTCCTTCGGTTAACTCCCCTTGGGTAAACCTTCCAAGTTTATTTCCTCACTTGTAAAATGAGATGGAAAAAAGTCATATAATCTAGCATAGTTTATTCTCATATCTGGTTAATATTAAGTGTCTCATTCTTTTGTCTTCTGATTATTAGATTCTTTCACCCTAAAGACATAAATAGATTCTGGACTATTGAGGATATATGAACCAAGAAAAAGCACCAGCAGCAAAAACTAGCAAGATTTGTGTCTGGCAAAATGTTATATTCCACATTTTATTCTCTCTGTTTTATAAGATTTTCTACATAACAAAAGAAAGGAGAAATCTATTTTTTTTGTTTTGTTTTTTTCACATGAAAATTACCTAGTTTTCTCTGGTAAGACTGCATTATTTACCTGAGTTTACTATAGACTTTATATATATGAATTTGTTCAAAAATAGGTTATTGTAATAACAAGAAGAAAGTTGCTTACAGCTTCACCTGGAAGACCCCTTGGTCCTATTTCTCCATCTTCTCCCTGTCATTGACAAAATGAACCGGATGGTAAAGTAATCGGACAATTATACGTCAATGATTTTTCCCTTATAATTGAATTTTAAATATTTCTTCAAGTAATGAAAAGAAGTCTTAATATACCCTCATTCCATCATCACCAGGGGAGCCAGGAGGACCCTGGGGTCCACGTTCACCCTAGTAAATAGAAACAAATATGATTAAAATTATGAAATAAAGCTGAATATTTAGATGTTCACGGGATAATAATCCTGACTAAATAAGACAGGCCACTTGGCAGGAATAACTTATGCATTATTTGTCTTTCTCAGAACACTTCATAGATAAATCATAATTTTACGTTAACCTGCTTACATATTTGTGTGCTAGGAAAACATTTTGCCTCAATTTTAAATACAAAAACGTTCAAATAAAATACCTAAAATAATTTTTAGAGATGTAATCACTTTTGACCAAACCATTTAGGAAGTTATTTTGTTAAAGATTGTCTACAAACACGAATACACTATTTTCCCCCACTTCAAGCATAATGTATATCAATACAGCACACAACTCTAGAAGACTAAAGAGATTTTGAAATTTTTATAAAAATGAAATTATATGTTAATTTTTACATGTGCTAAGTTTATATTAAATATTTTATTAGATATCCTCAGGGTTGTCTTTTCTTTCCTTGTTTTAAATTCTCCAACATAAATTAGGGCTGCCCTACCTCAAACCTTCAAAAATGCAAGGATCCAAAGCTGATCTGTTTTTTTTTGAGAGACCCCTCTTTGTTTAATTCCTCATGAACAATATCTAGTGGAGTGCTATTCAGCAAGGAATTTGTTTAGCCTTAGGAAATTGTAAGCTCCTGCACTGCATTCAAAGCACATATCATCGCAAGGAAATAATGTATGGTGTCTCTATCTACTTGAATCATCTAATTTATTATAATGAAATATAGTGCCCACTTTAGTATTATATTAAAGGCACAGATGTCTTCTTTGGAGTGTGTTTCCACACTCACAATTTAAGGGTAAGGTGAGGTAATTTTAGCAAACAAATACAGAAAAATTGCATCTCCAATATCTGCTCTTGCATTAATGGACGCTTTCAGATATACATGTATATACATTTTCCAATTCAAAACATGTTTGCCTACAAGTGGTGTTTAAATGCCTTGAAATCAATTTAAAAGCTTATATCTATGCCAAGTGTGGAATTTTATCTATTTTTCTTCAAAATTCTCTTGGGTCCAATAATTTACTAAATGGAGTTATCAATATTTTGTGTTAGCTCTCTCTTCTTTTGATTTCCTAAAGCAATGCATTCCATTACATTAATAACACGATACGTCTTACCCTGTGACCTTTGTCACCTGGCAAACCTGGAAGTCCATCAAACCCTCGATCTCCCTGCAAAAAAATCACCAGCATCATCATCATCCTCTTCCTCATCATGGTCAACTCCATTCCCAGCCTGGGGTTTTAGACTTTAATTCAATTGTGAGGGTGTCTTTTGCCCATCAAAAAAAATTATTTTAAAATATAAAATTTTCGGGGGTTATTTTCATGGGTAAACCAGCATATGAGATTGAATGCACTCCTGACCTTTGCCCCAGGTTCTCCTGGCATTCCTCTTCCGCCATCAGCACCAGGACGACCCTGAAAATACCAGGAGCATAATTACACAAAAGAGATGCCTAACGGCACCAAATACAAGAAAAAGGATTTTGGCCAATTCGGAGAACCTCAAAATAATCAATGTAAATCAGCCATACCCTTTTACCAGGTTTTCCCGTTGGGCCAGGGGGGCCTTGGACACCTCGAGGGCCCTGTATCAAAACATCTTAATTAGTTCAGATAAACTCAATCACACTGATAGCAATCGCTTTAGAAACTGAGATCCTTTTCGCATTAACTTTCCTCTTGTATACATGTAACCCTTCATTTAAACGTAGAAGAAAAGAAAATCAATTCTTATAAATGGCTTCTTGCAAAAAAGCCACATTTTATATTAAGTTTATATGTAGACATATGACTACATTTAAACAAAAGAAGGGAAATGTGATATCTTAAACTTTGGAAAAAAGTGTTCAACTGCTCACTTAATAAAATGAAACTCTAGATTTTATGGTTTCCTTCACTGACACAATTAATCATGCATCCATCTGATTCTATTCTCTTTCCAAGCCATTTTCCTTACCTGTTCCCTTCATCTTTCTGATATCCTCTAGGTATTCTTTCACAGTACTTACTGTGATTTATTAGATTTCAATTGCTTTTTTACCTAGTTGAATCCCTCGTTAATTTATTAACTGCTGAGGTCTTGTAACAATTCTATCTTTTTTCACCTTTAATACCTAAAATTTAGCATAGTGTCTGGTACATGTTTCTTCAGTCATATACAAAATTATAGAGGAAGACATGCAAATCTAAAAAAAAAAATGTTCAAGGGTGCCATGTCATTTCAGATTAAAAGTTAAAAATTCTCAATATATCATGTTTGTCTCTAGAAGCAATATAATTTAATATTAGGTCTATATATAATGTCATTTGTGGGTATTGATACATACTTTTTAAAGTAAATAAAACTGGCCAGCTAATAGATTAAATACGTCTTTATAATTATATCCATTTTTTAGTTAATGTTAGCAATATGTACAAAATGAATGTAGCAAAACCGTATTACATGAATTTGAAATTAGAAATAACTTATGATCACTTTAAAATGTTGATTCTGTAAATAATGACATTTAGGTTCCAGGTTAAAAGAACAGACCTTTTACAAAAGCTATTGCAGTGAAAGTCCTCACTCTGAATTCCCTTGGAAGGCAAGGGGCTATAATAACAGGGAGATTTTTGTTTGTTTTTAATGAAAATCATCCTTCCCTTAATATTGCATTTCTTTGGCCTTAGAAGTCAAGGAAAACCGCAAACTTGACAAAAAAACAAACAAACAACAATAAAAAAAAAACATGCAACATGTTTTCAGATCCAACTATTTTGTGAGGAGGTCAGTTTGATCCAAAAGTTCAAAAATGTCGCAAAAGATTAACCTTTACAAATTTTCAAAGAGTGATATAATTTCAATACATTGATGCAATTCCCAGTTAAGCTGCAAATGCTTCCCATCCCTCACTGTGGTATTTTATAAGGCCACCATTTCCTGAATCAGCCAAATGCCCGGCTAGTTTTCTTTGGAATTGTTTTCATTCAAATTAAGCAAATAGTTCTACATCCATACAATCAAATACCACTCAGCAACAAAAAGCAATGAACTCTCAATGCACACATCACATGGGCTTTATTTCAAAGGCATTATGCTGAATGAAAGATACTGGTCTCAAAAGATCATGTAAGGTATGATTTCATTTATAAGATATTCTTGAAAAGCTAAAGCACAGTGATGAAGAAAAAAATCAGAGGTTGCCAGATGTTTGGGGTAAGAGAAGGTGACTGTAAAAAGATTGCACAGGGAACTCTGGGGTGCTGGAGCTGGTCTCTATACTGAACATCATGGAGGGGCTACCACAGGTGAACATACATGTGTTAAAGTTCCACTTTTATTTATGATAATAATACAATTAATTTTATAAGAAAAATCTTAAATAAATTTAGTGGATGGTCACTTGGGAGCTCCTACAGCCCACTCACAATGATATATTCATGAACATTCAGGGAGTTTTTTCATTTAAAAATGAGTACATTTTTAAAAAGACATCACTTTATAGTCTGCTGATTTCTAGCATATGTATATTGCCTAACACGCTTATATTTAATGCCCTTATCTAGTTATTTTCATTCAAGGAAAAATAATATTTTTAATTTGGCACCATATAATTACAATCTAAAAACTTTTTAAAAATGTGAAATTATAGGTTCATCATTTCTCCTAATTTTCTCAGATCCACAAAAGTCTTGCAGTATAAATAACTTTCCCAAGAGAATATACTAGACTTACTCTCCATCGAAAACAGCATGGGAATGAGGTAGGGCCACAGTAACTAAAATTGCAATTTTTCTGCTCTACTCTCCCCAATTCAAGTCAACTGGTAACATTCTATAGGCCTATTCCAATCCAGCCTGTTCCCATCCTACTTTATTATCTTCTAATAATATTCTTCAGATCAGCCAGTCTTTGGCAATCAACTGGCCATTCAATTAGGACAGATGATGTGAGATCAAAAATAATGCAGTGCTTAGACGTGACTGATCTTTAACCCACAACTTCTCTAAAAAAAAGTGATGCAGTAACTTCTTTATTTATAGAACAGACGGGTGATTCTTCAGATTCCCTATTAAATAAAATGAATATAAGTCAAAACCATCATAAGTGAAGTAAGTTGCTTTTCTTTACCTGAGGACCTGGATCGCCACTCTCACCTTTGGACCCTGATGAACCAGGCCCCCCCTATAGAGAAAAAGTAAATGCATAATTCATTTAAGTTAATAAATTCTCTAACCACTTTTATCCTACCATTTTCCTCCGGAAAAGCAAACGTTACTCAAAATATACTTCATCAGATTAGTATGATATTATTAACATAGTAAACTTTTCAAGTCCTTTGAATAAATACATCTGTTCTCAGCATACTGATGGTAATCCAACATGTGAGATATATGTAAATACTATATTTTAGGTGGGGCTACATAGAGACAAACCTCATGAAATCACAGTGAAATTTTCTTTAATGTGTGTATCATCTGAGCACTTGTGATGCTACATAAGGCATTACTTATCACTAGACTATAGTGTCGCACAAGAGGCAACGTATTTTTTACTAAATCTGGTTTGTATAAAATCCATTTACACAGCAAGCACTTAGCATAATGTTACTGCTCTTACACTCAGAAATTTCTCTGATGCCAATTTCTGTAGGAATGGAATGTCATGAAGTATTGCTATTGCTATCAGTATAATAAGCATTTTTTTTTACAGATTGGCTTATCTTTTTCCCATGAGAATTAGCCCTTATGAAAAACATATCTTACACACATTTATATAATTCAAAATGTGCAATAAAATCCTGGGACATTAGCTGGAAAAATAATATAAGATTGCTGTATAAAGTTCACATTGGTTTAATAAATAAATACCAGACCATTTTTTCCCCGACAGAGAAGCTTTAAAGCATTAGAACTAACCATGGTAATGAAAGTTATTTCATGCTGAAGTACACTTTGTGTATTTAAGATGTTTCTGAGATCTAATTTAATAAATATCCAATTAAATGGTGCATTTAATCAAAATTCAACAAAGATTAAAATTATGCAAAGACTGAAAATGTTAGATAGCTAGAGCCTCCTGGTGGTTCCAAAGCAAATATGGCAAGTCAAGTAATACGGATTTTTCACTCTTGCAAATTACAAGAATGATGACTTTCCTGATTATAATTGAGAATTCTTGTAACTAAATTTCTCCAAGAAAAAACAGGTTCTGCATTAAATCAGATTATTAACTGCTGAATTAAATGCAAATATAGAGCAGACAATTTATTTTTAATTAATTTAAGGCATTATATCATATGAATATAAGCACTAGCTACTCAATAGATTATGATTACTTTGCCCAATTACTTATTCTAAAAATTTGTCACACAATAGTTCACAATAACAGAAGAATAACAATCTGTTTCCTGCATATTTTATAATATAGGCCTTCATGTAATGCAAGCCAATTATATAAAAGTAATTATATAAAGATATTTATTGGAAGATTACACATATTTATGTCAAATATTGATGTAGACTTTTGTTTCTTTTCTAAATAATAATGTAATGGATACCTTTTTAGACCCTAGAACTAACATATATTTGAAAGTCTGAAACTATGATTTTATGAAGCAAAGGACAATACATGAAAAAATTGTGAAAAGGAGATTTTCCCCCTCTCTATACAAATCCTTACGATTTCAGGTGGTAAAAACGTTCCATAACAAAGTAAATAATCTTGGCTATGACATTGAAGATGGACATGGCTGTCAACGTTTTTTCTCTGACAATATGCTGTCAAAGAATGGCTGACCTTTAATGATTGTTTGGTGAAAACAATTGTTAACATAACATGCTTTCAGTCAGCTCAAAACCGCCCTTACCCTCCACATCCAATAAGAGCTTGTCAAGACGATAAGCAGAAAAATTCCTTCGAATAATAGAGTTTTAGAACCCTATATGCAAAATTAAATTGTATATAATAGCAGTGTCGCTCAATATGCTTCACCATCAAAATCAGCCTGGTGGATTCATTAAAAATACAGTTTGCTGCTCCCCAACCTGGACCTACTTCATAACAAACTCAAGTTTAGGGCTCCAAGAATGTTTATTATTAATAAAATAGCTAGGTAATTCTTCCTTCTGCCCCTAAATTGTAAAAATAGAGCATAATAATGAATTTCTTTAGCCATTGTAAATCCAATCTATTACTAACAAGCCACTAAACGTTAACTCCATTTCCTCCTTTATTAAGTTACTTAAGCCATATAACTTCCATATTCCCTCTTATATTTTGAAAGCAGAACAGTATTAAAAGGCATGATAAATCTTTGATAACATATAATATCAATTATCAAATAGCAAAACATTATCAAAAATACATTTCATATGAGCTCCTAAATCTGAATGTATAATCTCTCAAAATATACGGGGGATTATAAGAATTTCAAGTATGAATTACCGATATATAAATTCATAAAAAATTACATAATGAGTATTTGAATAAAATGCATGACGAATACTGTCACTTCAGTCTGATTAGTGAAAAAGATTAAATAATTAGAATAGCAATTTCTTCAAATTTGGTTAAATTTTTTGATATAATTATCTACTAAGTTTGTCAAAGAAAAGATTTTAATTTTCAGAATAACAATTTCTATAAATACATTTATTTCAATATAGCACACTGGAAGTATATAAATCATATGAAAGCATATTATAGACAGCTTTTATATTAAAATTATAGACAGTTTTTTTCTTAATTTTAGACAATTTTTATATTAAAATACTTAAAATAGAACAAATATTTATTCTATTACTTCTAAAATTAATAAAAACTCAGTGTTCTTTTCTGTAAAGACAAACTATAATTTGAAAATTATCTTCATGTCTTTTATCAGTTGCTAGAATGCTTAATATTTGGTAATTTTTTAAAAAAAAATCCTTAAATACATTTTAGAAAACTATCTTAAATATCTTAGCTTGTTAGCAAACTATAAGGAAAAAAAAACAACACTGTTATTTTCCAAGAGTGTCCAAAAGAAAAATGATTTTTTCTAATATCTGAAACACCTCATGGATTTCTGAGGCAGCCTGCAGTTTTAACCAAGTAATCTGCTTGGTCCAAACATTGTGTAATATTTTTCACTGGAGTCTAACATTTTTTATTTTGTTTAATTTAAAATTATATTTAATGTAAAACTGAATCTTAGCAACCCAAAATATTATGAAAATAAATTATATTTTGAGAAATTAATATTTGGATACGTGAAAATTATATTTTTACTTATTTATCTGATTTTAAAACTTTTCATCTAAATTGCTAAAGACTGAACTGAAATAGCTTTTTTTTTGGCAGGGGCAGGCTCTGGGAATCGAACCTGGGTCTCTGGCATGGCAGGTGGGAACTCTACCTCTGAGCCAGTGTTACACTGCCCTTTGTGTTTTGTTTTGTTTTTTTGTGAAATAAATTTTAAAAAGACTTAAAATCAGGCACAAATGTGTACATGAACTCTATTTTCACCATCTAGAAATGAACAATACCTGACAAAAGTTACCTAGGAAACTGGTAATATGGAAATTCAGACATATATTATAATTTACATAACCTACCACAGGGCCCGGTCTTCCAGTTAGACCCATTGGGCCAGGTGGGCCTCTCAAAGCAATCTAGAAAATAAAACACATCAAGTTGAGTAAAGTTCTCCAGGAAAAGCCTACTAAAACAAAATAATCGTTTGTGTGAGCTACTCTAAGCAACGCATGATCAACACAGGCAAAACAACTACATGCTAGAAAGAATGCCAGACTACTGAAGAATTGTGAATTTCTAGAATGTCAAAGACCTGCATAAATATCAGATATTTTTAAAACAGCTGTAACTTATACACTCTTGTGCCATGTATTATTATGGTTTATTCAATGATTTAAATTAAAAATAGATTTCAAAACAAGAAACCTACTACAAAAATAATTTTCTGCTCTAAAGTATACTTCAGAATAATGTATAACTTTTTCTCTTAAATGCATAAAATAATTTGATAAAATAATAATGCATTAAAAATAATTTTAGAGGGGAAAAATGTAATATACTTTACTTTTTTCTAGCAGTATTTTAATAATATTATGATCTAAATGGCAAAAAACAAACTGATAAGGAACTGCTATGATAAGACACTTTTTGAATAAATTTCAAATCTGGGAGATTTAATGCCATAAAAACATTATTTTCTACACAATCATAGACATAATCGACAGCTTACATGCATTATTGTTACACTGAATATTAGAAATGTGAAATTAGCTACTTGAATAGCTGAATCACTTAGAGCACAAAAACTTGACAGATGTTAAATTAGTATGGCATATTTTTGAATATTAGTAAATCTGACAAATGAATGCTTAGATTTATCATGAAAAAACACTAAAAGTATTATAATAGAAATATATGCAAAATCATATAAGGAAAGGGCACGAGATGAAAACAGCAGGATCCCCAATTTCCACTGCTGACTCACCGGGAGATTTTTGACAATACACTTCTTAATCCTTGAGATTAAATATCTGAAAAATTGGAATTATAATGCATGCTACCTATTTTTAAAGGAAATTAAGAGAACCAATAAAATGAGGAATTCAATGGCCTCAAAATATTTAAGTTCAAATATCTGGATATTTAAGTTATCCAAAGTAGTATAATCTATAAGATAAATTGTAGGAATCCTTAGTAAATTATTTTAAAAATTTTTAGATTTATATTATCTCAAGGTCAAATAAACCAATATTTAAATTTTTCATTATCTCTGTATATGATGTAACCAAATAATGACATCTTTTTAGATAAACAGACAAGAAATATGTAAACAAATATGAGAGCGAATTACAATCTTCACTTATATTTTCAGTTATTTATACACATATAAATTCATGAAGACAAGTTAAAAATTATCACAGAACTGAATCCCACCACCTAAGAAATGAGTAACCATAGCCATATCAACCATAAGCTCTTTATTTTCTTCTTCCTTAAAAGAAAACATTACTATTATTGAAAGTATTCTATAAACTCTTTCTTGTTCTATTCTTATTTCCTTATATATATTTTAATTGCATGTAGCTAATTAAAATAGAAATGTAATTACATGTTTTGTAAGTCTGCAGATAATAAAAGTTCTTTCACACGTTTCTTTCACATAAAAGAATGGCTAAGAAACTTATTTTTCAGGATGATTTGGGATATCTTAAATAATTCAAAAACTTAAGAAGAAAATGTACTTGAAATTTTATCTTCTTAATTATATCCATCAATCATTAATTTATGCTTTGAGGAGGAAAACTGACTATAAAAGAGATGGAGTGCTAACTGCAAATCTATGAATCCTTTCGACAAAAACATAAAATTTGTTTGTTATGGTGGTAGACTGTTAGAAATAGACATGGCAATACTGCAGGGGTCAGTTTTAATATTCAGTTAAAGAAAGTGTCATTACCAGAAAAAATATATGATTTTAGTATTTTTCCATCAAATCCAACATACACTTCAGATGTAAGGAATTTATTCATTATGGTAGCATCTTCCACCATGCACATGCTTACACACACACACACACACACACACACACACACGACACAGAGGCAGGTTGTGGGAATACAGGAACACCCATTCTTACCCGGGCCTGCTGAAGAATTGCCTGTGCCTGTGCTTCCTGAGGAGAGACGGCTGGTCCTTTGGAAGCATCCCCACCATAACGAAACTAGGAAGAGACAAGGCAGAGGAGGTCAAAATTACTGATTGTCAAATATGCTGGATTAAGTGCCTTACCTACTAGACATAAGCCACTTAATGGGAATGATTTTACAAAATTCCACTTTAACTAAATCCATAAGAAGTCATGTGACCTAGATTTTATACTTTTTAATTCTCCTTCTGCCATGGGGAAGTTCTTCAGGGCAAAATTTACCACGTGTAAGTGAAGACAGTCTACAAACTCCTTTCCGAGTCTAAATTTTGTAAAATTCAGACAACCGGAAGTAAACCACCAGGCAGTTTTTACATGAACAACAAAATGTTATTTATTTGTAAATAAACATATTTATTCATTTGTGAAACTTCTAAGTGTACTAAATAAAGGCATTGGTGGTTATAGATCAACATCTGTTTTGTTGAGCAAACTTTTGGAATCTGCATGACCACAGGGATATATTCACTTTATTGTCATATTCTTAAGTAATTATGCAAGAAGAATGATCTTCAATAATACTCCACCATAAAATTCTAAAGGTCTCAAAATCCAAAAAAGTCAATTTTTCAGCCTAAATACTTATTCCTTGAAACTCTTATAGTTCAGTTGTTAAATCACACATAATTTTTTCTCAACACCAGTACAACTAACTTTAAAAAGGAATCTTTTGATAAAGCAACAGATAATTGGATAATGACCCGATAGACATATCATTAAAAATATTCAACTATATTCTATATGGTAGAATATAATAATAATGGTAATACTATGTTAAATAATCTGAAATGCATGTTAAAGATAAGAATCAAGATAAACCACATAATTGGAACTATTAAGAAAAACTGCTAGGCCTTCTTGCAAGAAATATACAGGCACATCTCATTTTACTGTATTTTGCTTTATTGTACTTTGCAGATGTTGCATTTTCTAGAAATTGAAGATTTGTGGCAACCCTGAGATGAACCATTTTTCCACAGCAAGCGGTCACTTCATGTCTTTGTGTCACATTTTGGTAATTCCCACAATATTCCAAACATTTTATTTATTATCATATCTGTTATGGTGATCTGTGATCAGTGAGTGATCTTTGATATTACTATTATAATTGTTTTGAGGCATTACAAACCATGTGCATAAAAGATGGTGTATTTGATAAATGTGTGTGTACTGACTCCTTCACCAACTGGCCATTCCCCTGTCTCTCTCTCTGTCCTCAGGCCTCCCTATTTCCTGAGACATTACAATAGCCTCTGAGTATTCAAGTGAAAGGGACATTCACACATTCATTACTGTAAGTCAAAAGCTAGAAATGATTGCCCTCAGAGAGAAAGACATATTCAAAGCCGAGATAAGCTAGGCTTCTTGAACAAACCAGTTAACCAAGTTGTGAATAAAAATGAAAGCCTTTTAAGGAAATTAAAAGTGCTACTCCAGTGAACAATGAATGATATGAAAGGGCTACAATCTTATCGTTGATATGGAGAAAGTTTTAGTGGTCAAGATAGAAGATCAAATGAGCCAGAGCATTTCTTTAAGCCATAGCCTACTCCAGAGCTGTCTAACCGTTTTCAATTCTATGAAGAATGAGAGATGTGAGGAACCTGCGGAAGAAAAGTTTGAAGCATGAGAGGTTGGTTCAAGGGTTTTAAGAAAAGAGGCCCTCTCCATAACAAACAAGTGCAAGGTAAAGCAACAAGTGATTATGTAAAGCAAGTTATCCAGAAGATCTCGTTAAAATAATTGATGAAAATATTCAAAGTAGATGAAATAGCTGATGGGAATGTGATGGTTAGATTCTGGTGTCAACTTGGGCAAATGATGATGCCCAGTTGTCTGGTCAGGCAAGCATCGGCCTGACCATTGCTGCAAGTGTTATTTCACGGCTGGTTGATAAAATAGAAGGCTGGTTTATTAAATCATCAGTCAGTTGATTGCATCTATGGTCAATTATATCTGTGATCAATAAAGGCATGTGCCCCACCAATGAAAAAATCCAATCAGGTGAAGGGTTTTAAAGAAGAAGACAGTCTTTTTCACTGCTTCTTTAGACAGCAAGCCTTTCCTGTGGGGTTCGTCCAGACCCTTTATCGTAGTAACCAGCTTCACAGCCTGTCCTACAGATTTTAGAGTCTCTTATTCCCATGATTGAATGAGACACCTTTATAAATCTCATATTTACAGACATCTCCTGTTGGTTCTGTTTCTTTAGAGAACCCTGACTAATACAGGAAAGAAGACACCACCTGGGACTTACATAGCTAGAGAAGAGAGGACAATTCCTGGCATCAAAACTTCAAAGGTCAAGCCGGCTTTCTCGTTAGGGGCTAAAGCAGCTGGTGATTTTAAGTTGAAGTCAGTGCTCATTTACCATTCCAAAACTCCTAGAGCTGTAAAGATACTGCCAAATCTACTTTTCCTGTGCTCTATAAACAGAATAATAAAATGTGGATGGCAGCACAGCTGATACAGCATGCCTACTGAATATATTAAGCCTACTGTTGAGACCTACTGCTCAGAAAAAAGATTCTATTCAAAGTATTATTGCTCATTGACAATGCACCTGATCACCAAGAGCTCTGAGCTCATAATACAATGAGATTAATGTTGTTTTCATTCCTGTGGATACAACCATTCTGTAGCCCATGGATCAAGGATGATTTCAACTTTCAAGTCTTATTATTTAAGAAACACATTTTTAAGTCTATTGCTGCCATAGATTGTGATTCCTGTGATGGATCTAGGCAAAGTCATTTGAAAACTTTCTGGAAAGGAGTCATCATGCCTAAAGTTATTAAGGATATTTGTTATTAACGGGAAGAAGACAAAATATCAACATTCACAGGAGTTTGAGAGAAGCTGATTCTAACTCTCATGGATGAATCTGAGGGATTCAAGACTTCAGTGGAGGAAGTAACTGCAATTGTGGTAGAAATAGCAAGAGAACTAGAGTTAGAAGTAGAGCATGAGGAAGTGACAGAATTACAGCAATCTCATGATAAACCTTGAACGGATGAGGAGTTGCTTCTTATGGAAGAGGTAAGAAAATGATTTCTTGAGATGGAATCTGCTCTTGGTGGAAATGCTGTGTACACTGTTGAACTGACAACAAAGGATTTAGAATATTATGCCAATGCCAACTTAGTTGATAAAGTAGCAGCAGGGTTTGAAAAGACTGACTTCAATTCTGAAAGAAGTTCTACATTGAGTAAAATGCTACCAAACAGGATCACATGCCACAGAGAAATCTTTTGTATAAGGATGCATGAATTAATGTGGCAAACTTCATTGTTGCTTTATTTTTAAAAATTACCACAACCATCCCACTATTCAGCAATCACCACCCTGATCATCCAACAACTATTAACATAGAGGCAAGACCCTTCAACAGCAAAAAGTTATGACTCACTGAAGACACGGGTGAAGGTTAGCATGTTTTAGCAATAAAGTATTTTAAATTAAGGTATGTACATTTTGTAGACATAATGCTATTGTACACTCAATAAACTACTGTGTAGTGTAAACATAGCTTCTATATATACTGGGAAACCAAACAATTTTTGTGGCTTGCTTTATTGTGATATTTGCTTTCTTATGGTGGTCTGGAACTAAATGTGCAACATCTCCAAGATATGCCTGAATTCAAATAATGCATCCTTGGTTCTAAGCAGATACCGATATTGGCAAGAAGTGTAATATTTCATAAACCGTTTTTTTAATTCCCCAGGTTCTGCCTGATTTCAAGTATCTCTCTCATAATATGGTTTTTACTTGATTGCTCTGTCATAGGTTCAATAATATTTTTCTGCAGAAAATGATGTTAAATAATCTTTTCAACAACAAAAAGGACCTACCGGTAACATTAACATGGTACCAGGAGGACCGGGTAGACCATCAGCCCCTGGCAAACCAGGACGTCCCGGTGGGCCCTAGGAAAGTTAATAAAATAATCAAAATTAATTATAAATGGGAATAACTTTTAATACCATAATTCTACTCTATCTAATTTCCATTTGTCCTCTCTTCCTTGGTTAACCTCCTTTTAGTAAATATACTTAAAATGTGTTGTAGTTCATTACACTAGTTTTAAATTGGTTATTAATTCTTGGTTATTAATGCATAATCAAATTAAGATATGAATTTTGCATTGAGTTTATTTATAGCCCCAAATTGTATCAAATTAAATTTTCACATATATTTAGGGGGAAATCATTGTGAGAGAACCAAGTGAGTGATTCAAGTTTGATTCTTAGATAAAAGCAGGATCTAAAGTAAATGACAAATGATTTATTTAAAATTAAATTGATGACTTTAAGATATAGTTAAGTATTGTTTTTCATATGGATAATCACTACTTTATTTGCAATGTTTACTGATAAAATATAGGTGCTCTATGTGTCTGTGCATGGATGCACACATATACAATGTAGAAATTTACATGTGAGTGGTGTCTGTTTGGAAATACAACACTTGCATGTACCTACAGAAAATATTAAATATATAAGCACCAGCATATGAGCAAGTCATTTATAGGTACAAGACCTATCCCCACATTTTTTTGATGACAGGAGACTTATTCTGGATAACGAAGAACCAGTTGGGGATGAGTGGGAGGTACATTTTTAAATTAATAATTAGATACAAAAGATAGAAATCAAACTGTAAACTTGATATAAATAAATCTGCAGCAGTTTTCCAATGTTAATGTGTTATATAAAGTTAACAAATCTTGACTGCAATACTGACTTTAGAGCACAACACTGACTCTAAATTTAAGATTTAATTTAAACAGGTTCTTTATAGACATTAAAGAACTTTCAAAGAAATTTCTAACTTCTATAAACAAATTACCATTGAAAATCCTAGCAAATCTAGTTTCATAGATATCAACTTTCCTTCATAAAGTGTTTTCTAAATTAGATCATTGGCATACTATCGTTTTAAAGTGGAGTCTAAAAAGACAAATTTATAAACTGGAATAAGGTTTTTAGGTCAATAAATTACAGAAATCAGAAAGTTCTTATGAAAACACCATGGAATTTAAAAACAAGAAAATATCAATTAAAGTGACCAATAACAAATAACTATCTGTTCTAACTGGATATTTATTAAGTAATCAGGCTGTGTGAGAAGAATTCACATTTGCACAACATATTGCTAAAGCCCTCTCAACTTACATAGCTATCACCCACACCAGAATTCCTCACATATTTTATAGCTTCATTCACTGAGTTTAAATCTAAAAGTTTGTCTTTTCCAAAATTGTAAATGATTAAAAGTATAAGTCATTTTCATCTCTGATCCTTTCTTAGCACTAATTTATAAAGGGCAGAATCAACAACAAAAAAATTAAAAGCAGGGCAGAACAGAAATAGAAATGGATTGTACAAGAAGAGATTAGAGTTACTTAACACATACTCAACCCATTTCACCATGTGACCCAGGACTTAATCTTCAAATTAAAATTCTGGGCTTATTAATTCACTTATCAGCCTCCAATTAAGTGCTTATGGGCATTTCAGGAAAATAAATCTGGAATTCACACTAGATGAAACAAATCCAATGCAGAGGGCTTCATATGAACATGAATTTGACTGAAAATAGATGGTTGCTTACTAATTATAACATAGATAACTGTATATTTTTTCCCCTTATTTTTAAACTTGTAGTTAGAAAAGTTAACTGAAATGTTGTAGAACATTGAATTAATACACCTTTCTCCTCAAGATGGGTAACACGTTAAACTTTGAGAAAACATTTTAATTATTTTAATCTTTGTTACATGCTTTGGTGATGAGGTGTCCCTTGACTTACCCTTTCGCCAGGGTCACCGGGGGGTCCAGTGGGACCTTGCAGACCTGGAGGACCTATCAGACCCTATAGAGAAATAAATCATTTTCTCAGTCAGGTTCCTAATCTCATCCCTATTCAGGCAAATCTGTCCTGCTAAAATCAAAGAAGAGCTCATTCGTTTTTCATAAATATACACTTGTTTCCCAAACAATTGACCTATTTATCTTCCCTTTGAGAAGACAGCATACAGGAACCACTTTGTAGCTAGCTCCTCTGTCCTCTGTGAAGCTGCTAACAGGGTGGAGCAGACATCCCCAGGAAAAACAGGAAAGAGGAGGATGCCAATATAAAGTTCCTGAGGTAGAAGTTGGTTCCCAGTTCTTACTGATGAAATGGTATACTCATAAATTTAGACCTCAAAAATGTAGAAACTATTTAGCTTAGAGGCCTTTAACATTTTCTTTTATGGATAGAAAAGACTTAAAGCCATCAATATCGTATGTTATTTTACATGACGTGAATCTAATCAATTCCACAAAAGACAGATGATTAATGTAACTTAGTGAGGATAAAGATACACCAAGTGACATCAGCCTTACTGGGACACAGCAATGGAAACTGATGATTACTGCGTTCAGAAGTAGACATAAGGCAGCTACAGTCTACACAGAATTATCAATTCTTGGAGATATTTCTGTACTTCTTTAATAAAAAGGATGATTTTACTTTCATCATTTTCAGGTAGAAAGTTGAGAATGAGCTTAGAAGATGCAGAAAGTTTTAGCAACAAAAACATTCAAAGCAAAATTTAATTACAGATCTTTCAACAAAATACCAATTGGACAGTCAGATAAGAAGGCAGTTCAAGGCCACCTGCCCCTTGAACAAATGTTTGCCTCTATAAACCAATATTCAAATGAGTCTAAAACATATTAACACCCAATACATATATAATGGAAATATATACAATTAAAACAAAAAACTCAAGAGAAAAATAATCTTAAAACATTTACATACTGCAGGTCCAGCTGGCCCTGGTGGCCCTTCAATAAGCATACCCTGTAAGAAAAAAGAAAGCGAATCATTAGGAAGGGAACACAACCTCAATCGAAGTAACTGTAAGAAATCACCACATCATTATATTTAAAAATTAAATTCTCTATTCCTATCATATAAAATCAGTTACAAACATTTTTGCATGGGGTAGGGAGCTATTCAAAATGATAGAAAACATAGTCTCTGACCTCAGAGAAATGTGCAAAATGTTTCAATGAAAGGCACAGAAAAGATGGGTGGCTAAGTTTTTCCTCGCACCCAGAATAAAACCTGGCACAAATAGGAACTGATGAATGAGTGGATGGAAATAAGCTGTATCTAAGCATCTTAGTTCAGGAGAGAGGAGAAAAGTTCAGGGGAAATTATGTGGATAAATATGAGATAAACTTGTAAACTAATAAGATAACTAAGCACTATTTCAGAATAAGAATAATGTCAAGTCATAGAGATGGGAAGAAATAAATGTTGGATTGGTAATTAAAAGAGCAAATTCCTGTTATATCTCAATCACCAAACATGTAAAGTCTCTGGAAATTTACTTAAACCCTTTAGACCTCAGTTTTTTTAGATGTAGAATGAAAGAATGAGACTTGATAAACTTCACCTAAATTCCGATACCCAAATTTCATATCTCAATAATTTTTTTGGTTTACTGAAACTTACTGAAAATAAACCAGAAATGGCCTAATTAGCTTACTTATTTGTGGCAAATTATAAATATTTTGGAAAGCAAGATATTCACGTTTCAACATTTCCAAAATTAATTTAAAGTGATGATAGCTCACAATGTAAGTGAAATAATTGTACCAAACTTCAAATGTATTCACATCAGTACTTACAGGTTCAACGACTGCTGGTTCTCCTTTCTGTCCTTTTTCTCCATATGCTCCATGGCCATTTATCTGTTGCGCAATAAATTCAATACAGCCTAAATATCTTTAAAATAACTAAGGTAATTTCATTTAAAAAAATCGTAATCATGTAAGCATACTTAAAACAACCTATTGAAGTATGTTTTCTTAAAAGGGAAATTAAAAGTAGTTTAAATAGTTCAAAAACTAAAAAAAAAACATAGTAAATATTAACATTTTAATCACGAAAGGAAATTGGTCAGTTGTTTCTTGAAAATAGAAAGACTACAAACAGCTCGATTTAATTTTCCACTAATGGTGTGTCACTAAATTAACTTTTACAAACTATTGCAAAAATATGAAATTAGACCTACTACTGAGATAATGTGATAATAATCCAATCTTATATAGGACAAGAAACTTTGGTTACAATTCTATTCAAGATTATATTTTCAAAGGAAGACTCCGTGGAGTGAAGCCAAGAGATACAACTGCTAAAGATTCCCACGAGGAAGAACCTAGCAAAGAGTCCTCGTGGTGACAAGTATTCATAATTTCCAGAAGAACAATCTGTATATTAAACCTGGAAAGATATCAAGACGAACATAAAAACACCCCAGAAATAATGACACAGAGCCTAATACTGACTTACGCTTGTTTCTGTGATATCAGTTTCTGCTGGAACACCTGGGCCAAACTCTTCATTAGTGGGGCTTGTTGGTTTATCTTCATATTCTTTATAGTCATAAAAATCATATTCGCCTAAATCTCCATCTACCAGAAGATCAGAGTCCCTGCCGTCTATTCCTTTGTTTTCATATTGTGTGTCCTCAGAATTTTTCCTCTGGGAATCATAATCCTCTCCAGTTAGATATTCTTCAGTAAATACTTCTTCAACTGGATTTGGCTATTAATTTGAGTTGTAAGGAATTTGAGAACATGAGTTTACTGTTAGTAAAGCAAGATAAGCATTTGTAATTATTGTTTGATGATATGTCACAGGAAGCAATTTGAGAAATTCTCAAGCAAGTCATTTTATGAACCTGAAGGCCTGGAAAGCGAGCCTTTCAGGATTATTGAAAGAAATATATCTGTACAGTGGCATGTACCAAGAAATATTGCTTTCAAGGCATTTTCCCCAGTAAACTGCAAATATTCACATGGAGACATCATGTGTATTTGCTTGCTCCATTAAAAAATCTTGTTAGGCAATTTGATTTTTTTCTTTAGAGTTTAGAATTTGAACATTTAAATATGCATATAGTTAAAGCTTTGCCTAGATTTCAAATCTCACGGAACATTTTTATGAAATACAATTACTCCCTGGATAAGCTACCTAAGTTTGACTCTCAAAATTCAAGAAGTAAAATATTAATGCCAATAAGAATAAAAATGAGTGCAATGATTGTGCAGAATATTTTGTATGCAGGAAAGTATTATTTCTCTAAAGAATTATTTAAGGCAAATACAATATTAATTTCAGTCTGCAAAATTTAAAGATGAAATAGAATATATCACTGCACAATCCCATAAAGTCTAGAGAACAAATATTCACTTAGAGTAAATGTTACATCAATAATACTTCCTCAGAGACAGAAAAATAAACCTGGTGCAGTTCTATTTTTCTGATAAGTAATTCCTCACTCAGAGCACAAATTTAAATCATATTTTTTATACAAAGGGTTGGTCTTACCATATTGTGATGATGTTCAAATTAAATACTTTATCTTACTAATTTTTAAATTTCACTTTTAAGTAACTTATTTTCTATGACCATGAATCTAGATGATAGAATAATAATGAACAAATAAGTTGTTCTCAACAAAATCATGTGAATGAAAATTTGTGGATAAATGATTAATTTAGTATTTTTTAAATCAAACAATATGTCCAATGACCAAAATACCTGGAATCAGAGACAAGCAGGATACATATCTACAGAAGTTGCATATTAGCCAGAGTTAGAATATTAGGTTCACAGTTGTGAACTAAAGAGCTGGTTAAATTTGGGTAGGTAAATAAACACTTGAATTACAATATCCATTTTTGGAAAATGATTAATTGGGACTAAATGCATCTTAAACTCCATTTTCATCCTAAGATGTTATTATCTTAAATTATGTGTTTGCATGTGCACTACAACTTAGTTTATTTGTGTCATTGGACGTATGCTATAAAATTTTTTAAATAACCAAATTACTTCAATAATCCTCATATCCATTTTCCAAAAGATGAAAACAGATACTTAGCAAAATAAAGTATTTATAAAGAAATTTACATTAGGTATTTTTACAAATTTAAACTGAATTGTTACTCATTTTTTTCATGATCAGAATGCATGTTTTTAAGATAAAATTCAGGAAGATTATTTCGTTCGTTACCTCTATGTACTTAAACATTTTCATTGAGAAGAATGGGAAAAGTTAAGAGATATAATTTTAATCATAATTAACATCACACTCTTAACAAGTTTGAAATGTAAATAGCTATTAAAATTCACTGACTACATTTTCTCAAAACACTGGCTGTCATAAAAATGCATGATTATGGTTCAGATGTAATAAAACTTTAATTGTATCATTTGATGATACAATCAACATTTTAGAGGATTTAGTCCACATAGGGATCATGTTGTGAATATCCACTGTCACAACATGTCAAAGAACTTGCTCGATCACAAGGGCAATTAAGAAAATGAAAGCAGCCAATTCAATCTGATCAATTTAGCATTTGCATGGAGCAAAGTTTCATGCAAAATCTGAACTGGCATTGTTTTGAAATGGACTGTTTTCAGCAATAGCAAACCAATGTTATTAGTTATCTTATTAAAATAAAGGAATGAAAACTTCAAAGTTTTTAAGATTATAGATTCTTCCAGAGTGAGGTATAAAAAAATAAAAATAACTTTTATTTCTAAAAGTGGGCCTTGACTTATTGATGTCCACGTGTATTACCTCATTTGTTCCAGATACATGTCTAGGAGATTCTGTCTGGTAACTTTCCATTGTTCCATAGTTGTATTCT
Source organism: Myrmecophaga tridactyla (assembly GCA_004026745.1). NCBI lineage: Eukaryota > Metazoa > Chordata > Mammalia > Pilosa > Myrmecophagidae > Myrmecophaga > Myrmecophaga tridactyla. Next base: position 1,430 of record PVIY010013212.1, on the reverse strand, counting down.
TGAAAATAGTCAATGACATTTGCCTAACGATAAATTTAAACAAACAAACAAACCATTAGTGCAAATGTAAGGCAATCCCAAATACACAGAAAACATGATTTAACTGGGTTATGGTATTAGCCAAATGAATATTTATCTAGATGTGTTAGGACTATAACTCATCATCAGAGATCTTCCAGCTTATCTAGGATAGATCTTGATTGTTTTTCTTTGCTACCTGGACCCCTAGTTTGGCTTTTGCTGCTGCTTGATAACTTTTCTTCTTCTTGGAGGCAAATTTTGCAGATTTGGGGGGTGTAAACTTTTTGGGCTTTTCCTTTGACTTAGTGGCCACTGTCCTCATCTTCTTTTTGAAATTGGATTTCTTTTTCTGTAAAACGTGGTGAAAGATGGAATGGACAACATAAATAAAGTGAAAGGGAAATAAAGAGCATGGATGAAAGGGAAGATAAATAAGCAAAAGCAAAATGAACATCATTCCTTCAGGACAGCTACTGTCAAATAAAAAATCACAGTTATCAGTTCACAGAAATAGGCTGAGTAACAGTTTCTGATAAGTATGAGGAACAGATAACACAAGGAACCACAGGAGGACGAACAGCAGGACACCATAGAAAAAGGAGCCACTTTCTTTTTACCTCCGTTTGTGCTATCGTCTCCTCAGTTACAGGGGGCAGCTCTGTTATACTTTCAGCCTCTTTATATTCTGTTTCCCCATACTCATAGTCATATTCGGTTATATCCTCAGGTTCATACTACATTGCAAAGGAAAAAACGTCAGGCAGTTTTGTTAGTTGCAAGTAACACTATTAACAAAGTGGGAATATTCTTCTTAACTTTTACTTAGAGTAAATGTTAAGAGACAAGGGGAGGGGTGGCTCCCGTGGCTCAGCAGGCAGAGCTCCGTGCTGGAGGTCTGGAGTTCGATCCCTGGTACCTCCTGCCCATATGCAAATTAAAAAAAAAAAAAAGAGACAAGGGAAAACCGTCATCTTGTAAAAGGTATTGTGTGTATAAGATGGAAGGATTTTACTTTCTTATACAGAATACAATAACAGGAGAGTAAAAGCAGATTTTCTAAGAGCAGGCTACTAGTTAGGATTATGAAGAAAGTAAAAGTTTTGAATATTAATAATAGTAATTATATTCTTAGACATAGCTGTTAAATATTCATGTTAGTTTTGATTTATAACAAATTCTGTGCAATGTTCCTCCAAAAAGAATTACAAAGTAATTTGAATGATATGTGTATATATATGTGTGTGTATATATATATATATATATATTCTCTCAACTATATCTTTTAAAAATATTGAGAGTAATCTTCTAGAATATGAAAGGACTTTCAGGTCTATTGTAAGACAGGAAAAAGGAGAGGTGGGAAGGGAAATACAAGGAATATGAAATGAATCTATAATCTCTAGAAAACT
>PVIY010013211.1:0-59528 GCA_004026745.1 Myrmecophaga tridactyla | reverse complement strand
ACCTGTTATCTATCTCAAACTCTGAATCTAGAGGTAAAATCATTCCTCTCTTCATTGTTGCCATTTTTCACTGTTTATTGTACATCATACAATTTTAGGCCTTGAACTCCCCATCTGACTTCTTGCATCAGGGACCTCTTGCCAATTGCCTTAGGCTGTCAAATAAGAAAAAAATAGCCTTTTTTTAAAATCTTAAATCTCTGGAATTTGCAAGCTGTTTATTTCAGCAACTAGTGTTACTTACCCTGACTTATGCCCAGAGAAACATTTGTTTTTTCCAAAGAGGTATGTTTTTCATGTGGAAGACATTCCTGTTTTTCACCAATATCTTATTCTCCCCCACCTTCTGTATACCTCAAAGATGTCACTCTCAACCTTGCAAATTGCAGTTGAATAAGGCATGGAGACTAGCTCTGGCCAATAAACTGTGAGTGAAAGGTATATGTGGCTGAAGCTATGAAGAATCTCATGGTCAGTTACTCAGAATCTCTTTCCCCATGCTGTGGTGGCTGAGGGCCCTAGGTTCTAGGCAGTGCAGCTGCAGTGTAGTAGGGCCCCCGTTGTCCTGGGCCTCTAAGTGACTGGACGAGTTCAGCCCCATGTCAACCAGAAATGGAAATATAATTGGAGTGAGAAATAAATTTTTATTGGGTGAAACCACTGAGTTGGTGTTTGTTAGCACACCACAACCTGCCCAATTCTGACTAATACATGACATATGAGCTAGAATAAATGGATAAATATATATATGTACATGTGTAACTATATATGTACATGTATATATGTATGCATACATGCATAAGTACATATAAATGGTATATTAATCAGCAGATGTACATATATCTCTCTATATACACAATTATTAAATTATTATAGGAGAAATGCTTATGATATGAAAGTACTTTATTTTATAGAAAAGTTGTTCATTTATAAATTTTAAACAAAATAATTTTCAACAATTTAGGTTACTTTTGATTGCACCATACCAAAAGCAAATTATAGACCAGCGTTCTGTTGGAGGTGCCCATCACAGCCCTTGGCCTCTACTTTCCATCTAGCATGAAAAATAAGCACAGGGAGTAGGGAGGATGGTAAATCTCAAAATGTTAGCTTATTCCATCTTTAAAAAAGGATTGAAATATATGACTTAGATCAAAGTTCAAAGTGAGTTTTCCTACTTTATTCCTACTGAAATGAAAGTGATCCATCCACCTTGTTGCAGGGTAAGCAGCTGGAGGGCTGTAGGCTTCTCCTTGCAAAGGTGAAGTGCCCTCCTCCAAGGAGCTCATGATATGGAGGAGGCAGCAAAGAGGAGAGGAAGCACTGCCTGAGGACAGGTTGAAGAGGGAGCAAGAGGCTGTGTCTTGCACAATGATGAATTTCACCTTATATCACCCTTCAGAAAAGTACGTAATGAGGCAATTAGAAAAATAAACTCTTGGTGGTTTTCCGATATTGTTTTTTCATGGAGAGAGAAGCAGAGATTCCCTTTCCTTTATGGAAATTTGAGAAGCCAACAGATAGTTTTCTCTTCTTCCTAGTACAATCTTATCTGAATCTTCTGAATTTTTGCAATTTTTACTACTCAGCATTAAACCTGTTTCCCCTATGATCTATGAAGACATGATGACTAAATGCAATGTGATATCTGAATTAGGTCCTGGAACAGCAAAAAGGAGATTATTAGAAAAACTGGTGTAATCTGACAGGTCTGGAATTTAGTTGTTAGTGATACATCAATGGTAATTTCTTGGTTTTGCTAAATAGACCATGGTTAACATTAGGGGAAGTTGGAGGGAGGATATATGGGGAACTCTCTATACTTCCCTTGCAACTCTTCTGTAAATCAAAAATTATTTCAAAATAAAAGTTTAAAGGAAAATGTTCATCTTCCCCTTACAAGATAAGAGGCACTATCACTAGAAACTAATCTAATTTCATGAATAAATTCATGGCAAAGCCTGTCTAAAAGAAAAGTGGTGGATGAGTCTGAGGAGATGTTTGGGCATTTCTTTTTTAATATTCTGGTTAAGCATAATAGTAATACTCTTCCTATAATATACTATAGAGAAGTTAAGATAAGATTGGCAGACAGGGGCGGGCCACGGTGTCTCAGCAGGCAGGAATGCTTGCCTGCGATGCCAGAGGACCTGGGTTCAATTCCCAGTGCCTGCCCATGTTAAAAAAAAAAAAAAAAAAGATTGGCAGACAGTATGTAGCTAAATCCTCTTAATTTTGTGAATCTAACAGGTGTTCTCTACTACTTTGCTCCCAGCTTTCTTCCACCTGGGTAGGTTCTTCTTAAATACCCACTAGCCATAACATCTACCCCTCTCAACTTCTATATCAAGAGGGAAGGTGCTTAAAGTTCATTCCCACAATTCTGATTCCTTAGCAACTTCCCTGAGGAAGGCGAGGGATTCCATAGAGATGTAGTGACCCTTACTGGACACAAAAAGCCATCTCTGCATGACAGATAACCTCAATGCTCATTTAATAGAAATAAGAACAGTCATTTAATTTCAACAGACAAACCTCTTAAGAATCAGCACAGTGTGAAAATGATAAGGGGTTTGAAATAAGAAAGAACCAGGTTTAAATACCAGCTGTGCCCCTTTCCCACCACTGATCTTAAGCAACATGTTTAATCTATCTGTAAAAACTGTGATAATAGAGCCTATTTACAGTTATGCAGTTGGAATGGTATATAGCTTCCCTAATTGTTTTTGTTTGCCAATACTGCTGTAATGGACTGACTTTTATAAAGGGGATTTATTTACTTACAAATTGACAGTTCTTTGGAGAAAAGGCAGATGGCTTTCTTCTGGCTTTCTCTGTCACTGGGAAGGCACACAATGGATCTACTGGCCTTCCCTCTCAGATTCTGGGTTCAAATGGTTTTCCCCAGGGTGATTCCTTTTTGCATCCCCAAATATCTGGGTCTGCTTCAGCTCTGAGTTCTGAGCTGATTTGTGCTGTGCTGTACTGGGTTGCTGTTGAACTCTCTTCTGACCACTCTCTTTTAAACCTCCGGCTAATTAAATTAAGTGTCACTCATTGTGGAAGGCCCTCCTCTTAGCCAACTGCAGATGTAATCAGCCATAGATGAATTTCACATGCTGATGATTTAAGTCCACAGCAACAGAATAACTGGGTATTATCACTTGGCCAAGTTGAAACCTGAACCTAACTACTACCTGTAGTAGTTAATTTGTGAAATTGTGACATAGAACCTATTTACAGGTGTGTAGTTGGAATGGTAAATAGCTTTACTAATCATCGTTATTTGCTTGAACTCCCATTTTACCCAGGAAACTAAAAGAAGAAACAGGTGGCAACTGAGGCAGGCTGACATGCCAAAGATCCCTTGCAATGCACTTAGAAACCTTTGCCCCTGCCAGAAAAGAGGGACTGTAATAAAACAAGTCAAACTGACAGCAGCAAGTTTGCTAATCTTCACTAGATAGCCACAACCTTACACAGAGTAACAGTAACCCAAGGACACTCTACTCTAGAAATAGCTCATACTTTCCTCGCAACTCATGTCTCCCTCATACCTCTCCATTCCCCTACATCCTCCCTTTGTCTCAAATAGCCATATATACTGCCTCCCTGAGCACAGCCCTTTTGAGCTGCAAATTCCTTTTTGGTGCTGTTCTGCATGCATGCTACTTCAGCTCAATAAAATTCTTTTATATGTTCGTTTTCAGAGTCTGTTCATTCTGTTTTCAGTGTAAGACAGGATTGTTGTGAGAGTTAAAGAATCCACACAATGCACTGCCCTGGCAGTATCGAGATTCTAGGAATATACAACTCAGCTGCTTGGTAGTGGCAGCTTCTTTTTATGTCAGTTGCACAATCATAGACTATTCAGTCAAAATGAATTTGTTGGTTATTGCTTTAGGGCTATAAGTACTCCCATTTGAAACAGAATACATTTAACTATAAGATTGCTGCAGAATGGCTGCCATTTACCTGGTTGTAATAAGACACCTTTGCCCACCCAAATCAAAGATTTGGGGCTTTGATCTCAAATCTCAAGATTGGAAAAGGTGTCACCGATAACTCAGTGAGTAGAAAGAGTTCCATAGCACTGACCATAGTGGCGATAGCTTGTAATAAGCACAAGAGCTCTCAGAAAAAGTTTCAAACCCTTACAAAATCCTTACAAAATCAACTAATGATGCAAGGATGTTTTGCCCTGTTTAATTACCAGTCATAAAGCAATGTGATTGAACACAGAGGCAGGATGATAACAGCCTCAAGATGCAGACAATTAAGCTAATTACAACATATGGTCTTGTGATATATTTATACAACCACGTAGATCTTTGGGCAAGAAGGATCTATCTTAATTAAATAAGCACTATTTTGAGCACTTGCACATAATAAAAAGAGATCTGGCTTCCATATTCTAGCAGTAGGATAAACTGCCAATGATGGTGTCTCTAAAAATTGCATACTAACATTAGTCAATGTTTAAGAAACATCTTTAAGAATTGGATTTAAAAGCCTAAAAATTATTTCTGCTAGTTTAGAACTTTAGAGCAGTCCTTAGTGAAGAATAAAGAATAGTATTTAGTAAACATAGCTAATTTCCATTTTAAATCTATTTAAATTTGATGACATATTCTTGGTTATTATTATTTGTTGGTTATATATTGCAAACATCTATTCCCAGGTCTGCAGCTATTTTTGAAAACCTTTGTTCATCACATGTTTTGGCATGTTAAAGCTTTTAATTTAAAGTTCAATATATTCATCAATCTTTTCTTATGTGGCTCATGCTTTTGTGTCTTATTTAAGAATATCTTACCTGTCACAGAAACACATAATACCCCACATTTTCTTTTAATAAAATTTTATTTTTTCAAGTGTAAGTCTTTAATCTCTCTGCAGTTTATTTTCGTATTGGATGAAGTTGGGATCTAATTTTACTTTTTACAAGGAATCCAACTGAACCAACATCAGTTTCCTTAATCTAATATACTTTTTTCACTTTTTAAACCATCCCTATCATTTATAGCAAGTCCTCATATATTCATATTTTTATATATTTGGGGGGCTCTCAGCTTTATTGTATAAGTCTATTCTTATTACAGGACTGTTCTAATTTCTATAACTGTGTAATAAATGTTAATATCTGGTAGCCCAACCCTTTATCAAATTTATTTTGGCTTTCCTTAGTCCTTTAGACTTCCATATTAATTTGGAGATTAGCTTCTCATGTACTGTGAAAAATAATTGAAATCTTTAGACTTTGAGTCTTTCATATACAGTAAATAAGCCTCCATTTATTCATATTCTCTTACCTTTGTATTTTGTTTTGCTGAAGCTGCTGGAATGCAAGATATTAGAAATGGACAGGATTTTAACAATGGAATTATTAGCTTACAAATTTACAGTTCTATGTCTGTGAAAGTGTCCCGATTAAGGTATTAGCAGGACAATACCTACTCTGAAGACCAGCTATCAGCTAGCCTGGGCTCCTCTGTCCAATAGCAAGACCCATAGCAATGTCGGCTGGTCCTTCTCTCCCAGGTTTCGTTGTTTCTGGCTTTTCTGTGTGTGGCTTTTTCTCCAAACCTCTCTGGGTGTTTTTTCTCTTAATTTCATCCCTTAGCTTCTATATGTGTTTTATCCTCTTATAAAAGGCTTCTGTAAGAGGGTTAAGACCCAACTTGAATGAGGTAAGTCACATCTCAATTGGAATAACCTAATCAAAAGGTCCCACCTATAATATATCAGCACCCACAGGGATGGTTTAAAAGAACATGGCTTTTTCTAGGGTACATTACAACTTCAAACAACCATACTCCACCCTCTGGACCCCCCAAAAGCATGTTCTTTCCATATGCAAGACACATTGACTCCATCACAATATAACAAGATACTTAATTTCAATTACAGTCTCAAGTAAAAAGTCTTATCATAATCAGTTACAGGAGTGGTCTGTCCTAGGGCAAAATTCTCCACAGGCTGTGGACCTGTGAAACTTAGAACAAGTTATCTGCTTCCAAAATACAAAGGAGGATAAGTCACAGAGTATACATTACCATTGCCATAGGGAGATATCTGGAGGAAAAACTGATGTCACCAGTCCCAAACAGCTCCAGCAACATGCAAGGCATATTTCATTATATTTCATAGTCTGGGAGACATCTATAGAATGACATTTTGCCCTTAGGGGTTGATAAAACGGCATTCCCACCCCTTCCAAGGGCTTGCACAGTGGCCCCTGTTCTCTCCAAACACTGGGTTGAGGGCTCTAACATCTCCAAGCTTTGGGGAGTTAGCCATGGTCTTGGCTTTACCCTCTTCAGGCACTGGAGTGGTGACCAGACACTCTGCCATCTCTGGACTAAAGCTCAACCCCTTCAGAACAGGAGGATTGTGGCCAGACTTGCCCCAATTTGGGGGGAATGGGCTTCACCATCTCTGAGGCCTGGGGAGGCAGCACTCATCCTGAACAATGAGATGGAAGGTCCAGCTTCTGCAAAATCCAGGGCACATTCAACCTCTCCACATACATGGGTGGGTCTCCTTCCCTGGCCTGAGGCATCTTCTCTCCAGACCTCAGCTTCCATAGTTCCACTTTGAAGTCATTTTTTCCCTCTATTCTGACTCTTTTCTGTCCCTTTTAGTCCTTGCTGGCAGTGGTTCCATTCATATAGATCTTGCAAAAAATTGATCTTTTTCGTATGCAGCACGGAGGGGTTCCAACCACCTGACAAGAGGACTTTCCACAAATCCTTTCTGGATAACTTCATTCCCAATATTGACTTGCACTGAAATGGCTGATTGGTTCCATGCTCAGTTAAGTCCTAACATGGAATATTATTTTCTGGGGATGCACTTTTTGGAAGCTGAGAATTTTCCAAACCATCAATTTCTGTTTCTTTGCACCCGAGAGTTCAGTTCTCAAATTCTTCTTCTCTTCTTGTATTTTACTATAAGCTACAAGGAGAAGCCAGGCTGTATTTTCCTCATTAATTTGGAAATCTCTTAGGCCAACTGTCCAAGCTTATCACTTTCAAATTCTGCCTTCCATCTAACCTCAGTACTCAATTTTGTGAAATTCCCTGCCTACTCTCTTCCACTTTACAATGACACATACACCATTTCTGTCTAAGGCCTCATTGGAAGTACTGTTAATGTTCATATTTCTACCAACAGTCCCTTCAAAGCAAGCTAGGTCTTTTCTATTAAGCATCTCACAATTCTTACAGAATATTCCCCTTATCATTTATAAAGCTGTTCCAGCATATTTGATATGTGCATCTCAGCACTGCACTTTTCTGGTATCACAATCTGTTTTGATTGCTAAAGCTGCCAGAAAACAATATATTAGAAATGGACTGGCTTTTAATAGTGGGGATTTATTAACTTACAAAGATAGAGTTCTGAGGCCATGAAAATGCCCCAATTAAGGCATCAACAGGACAATTTCTACTTTAAAGATTGGTTATTGGTGAGCTTGGGCTCCTCTGTCAGATAGCAAAGCCCATGGTGACATTTTCTGGTCCTTTTCTAGCAGGTTTTGATGCTTCAGCTTCTGGCTTCTCTGCCTGTGGCTTTTTCTCTAAACTTCTCTGGGCGCTTTTCTCTGAGGTTCTCTTAACTTCTCTTAGCTTCTCTGTGTTTTATCTCTTATAAAAGACCCCAGTAATAGGATTAAGATTCACCTTGATTGAGGTGGGTCACATCTCAATCAAAATAACCTAACCAAAAGGTCCCACCTAGGGCTCTAACTGATATTATATAAAAGTTTTATGCACTAAGTTTACTTTCCTGAAATCTTTAACTTCCAGAGGGTTCCTAGGCCAGATGGATCCTAAAACCCAGAAGGACTAGCCTCTCCAGGGTTATCAACTAATCACTTACTGTTGACACACCTTCTCAACATGAAAAAGTTAGAATGGGCATTACCCAAAGATCCTATAGATTGAGAGAAGGATCAAGGAAGAGGGAACAGTTGTTAACAGAGAAAATAGAATTTCTTTTCCAGTGCTTTGGAGCAGCTAGAAGGAAAGATCTGAAATAGTGGAATGGTAACCCAAAACAAATTCTGAAATCTGTTCTGTAACTACTTGTAAAAAGTGTACTTTGGTCTCTTCTGGGGAACAAACTTTACACTACCACAATGTTCTTTAACAATTTCTCAAAATTGTCACCAGAAAATCCTTCCACTTGTTTTGTTGGATCAATTACAATGAAATTTATCATGTTTGACACTATTTCCAATAGAATCTTTTTTCTTATTATGTTTTCTAATTGACTGAAGTGCAGCAATAAGCATCCTTTTCTTCTTTCTGACTTTATTGGGAATGCTTCTAAATATGAAAGAACTGTTTAACTAGTAGATGGTAAGATCAGTGAGGGCAGGTACTTTGTTCCCTTCATTGCTATATAACCAGTGCCTAGAGGAAGTATTTGATACATGTAGGCAGAAAATAAATATTTCATGGCTGAATAAATGAAAATCTGATGCTTATTCTATTACTCTCTTTTGGCAGAAATTCCTTAACTTTTTAAAGAAGTACCCTTCTTTATTTATTCTTTATATGTTTATATACTCATATGGGCTTTTGTCCCAGAATCTGCCAAATTTAATGAATTGAACTAATGGCTTCCCTTGTATAGAAACTATCTTTGCATTCATCCTTGATAATATGGCATTATAATTTTATATATTGCAAGACTTGAATTGCTGATATCTTATATTTAGACAAGTATTCAAAAGTGTGCTTAGCTTATACTTTCTCTCATTATGTTTCTTGTCTGAAAATGATATCAAGATCGTGGTAGCCACGTTGGTGATTTTCCCTCTTTTCTCTGTTCTAGAATAGTTTGCTTAGGATAGGGATTATGTGAACCTTAAACATTAGTTGGAAGTGGCCTGTAAAAGTACCTGATTCCATGTCTTACGTTGTGGGATAAAGGACACAGGTTTTCTATTTCACAAGCTTTGATATGTAGTGCTTTCATTTTTAATCAATTTAAAGCATTTTGTAATTTCCACTGCTATTTCCTCTTTAACCTATAAAAGATATAGAAGTGTGCTTAATAGTTTTAAAAGATATGTGGCTATTTTATTCCTAATTTTGAATTTAATTGCATTGTGGTCAAAGAACAATATTTGTGTGTTACCCATTCTTTGGAATTTGTTGAGAAGTGATAGCTTAGTCCATGGCCATTTTTTGGTAGAATATCCATGTGTGTTTATTCACTACATTTTTGATGCAAAGTTTTCTATATATCTATTAGGACAAGCTTGAAATATGCCATTTAACTATTTTTTTCCTTATAATTTTATTTGTTTAATGTGTCAGTTTCTACGATAGATGAATTAAAAATCTCATAGGATGATCACAAATATTTTAACTTCTCTTGGTAATTCAGAGAGTCATATATATATACACACACACACACATCTCTCTCTATATATAAATGGTAGAATAGTACTAGGTAGAATAATGGCCCTATAGAGATGCCAATATCCTTCCTAATCTTGTGAATATATTATGTTACATGGAAAAAGGGAATTAAGGTTACAGATGGAATTTAGGTTGCAAATCAACTGATCTGGCCTTGAGATGGGGGGAGTATCTTATTCAGATGGACCCAATGCAATCATCAGGGTCCTCATACATGGAAGAGGAAGGTAGAGAGTCTCTGTGAGAACAATATGAGAAAGACTCAACTGGCTGTTGATGCCTTTGAAGATGGAATTGAGCATGAACCAAATGTGATGGATGGAGCTGTGTACCCCAACTTGGACATGTTCTTGGTCTTGGTCAGCATTCTGATTGGTGTGAATCCATGGTAAATACCATTCCTTCAAGATGCTACTTCAGTTAAGGTTGGTCCAACTGAATCAGGTTGGGCTTTAATCCAGATTACTGGAGTTCTTTATAAGCAGAGAGAAAGTCAAAGACACACCAGAAGCTGGAAGTCAACGGAACCTAGAGGAGATGAGAGGACATCCCCACATCCATTCCTGTGTGGCAGAAAAGCCAAAACCAAGAATCACTGACAGCCATCTCCAGAATGCCACAGTCTTCTGGGAAAACAATCATTGCCATGCCGACACCTTGATTTTGAATTCCTCACTTCAAAACTTGGAGTCAATAAATTCTGTTGTTAAACCAACAACAAATAGTATTTGTTTTATCAGCTAGTAAACTAAAACACCAAAGAAAGTGAGCAACCTCTAGAAACTTGAAAAGGAAGGAAACAAATTCTCCCCTAGAGTCTCTGGAAGGAACAAAACTCTGCTGACGCCATTATTTTGGCTCAGGGAGTCCAATTTTGTGCTGCTGACCTCCAGAACTAAAAGATAATAAGTGTGTGTTTTTTAACCACCAAGTCTTTGGCAATTTGTGACAACAGCAATAGGAATCAAATTCTGTTAACATTAGATTTTGCTAGAAAATATGATGTATGTTAAAAATTCAAGGGTTAGCATGAACGAGAAAATATATTAAATCTATAAATTTTAAAAAGTAGAGGAATAAAAAGCAGAAACAAATGATCAATCTAACAAAAGTTAAGAAACAAGAAGAAATAAAATGCACTGTAAATAGAGAACATAAGATAGTAGCAATATGTTCAAATAATTTAGTCATCCCACTTACTTTTACCTATGAGTAAGCAAAGATCCTCACTGAGTTTAATTAAATAAATACTAAATCCAGTTATTTATAAAATGCACACCTATAACAAAAATACAGAAAAGGTTGAAAATGAAGGAGTAGAGATCAATTGTGGCAATGCTGATATCAGACAAAATAGCTTCAGTGGGGATAAAAAGTGACATTAAAGAACAATCCACCAAAAAGAAAAAAGAAAATTTAACTTGAAGCTGCTTTTTCCTTTATGCTTGTTGTTTATGTTCTCATTATGTTCTACACACAATTTTGTTGTGGCATATATCTCGTGGTTTTGTGAGGGTTGAGGTTTTTTGGCTGCTTATACTCGTGGATCAAGGTAAACTCTTTGGTGGGGAAGATACTATGCTTTATTACTGTCTATAGTATGATGCCTAAAATAGTTTTGGGGTCTACTAGAAATATAATAAATTAAGTGAATAAAATTCACAATTAAATGAATAAATGGTATTAAACTTTCTCCTGATGTCAGCAACAGGGAGAGAAAAATCTTGTACAAAATTTAGATATTGGTGTCATTAACCTAGCACTTGCTACAAACGGATATATTTATTATAATAATTTAAAAACCAAACATCTATACAATTTAGCAGCTTCTTGATTTTGAACTTTCTTATTCTGCCTTAATAGAAAAATTTAGCTGTCGTTCTTGGTACTTTGGATATTCAAAAGCTGTAGTTTGGATGCAGTTCATGGTCACTACAAGTTAAAATGCCTCTTGTATGGCCAGCTCTATTTGCTTTTAAATCCAATCAATTTAAAACAACCAGTGTTTACAGAATCCCAGAAGAAGCCAAGTTAACCCCAAAAGAAGTCAAGTCTCAAGACCTTCTGTAAGTTGTACTTGGAGAAAAGACTTTCTGTTGCACAGAGTTGGCCTCAGCTGCCACAAGAGAAAGTATGACCATTTGTTGCACATTCCCATCCCCAGCAGACCTTCTAGGGCTGTGAGTTTTCAATTAGAGGTTTCTCAGGAGCTAACTTGTACCCTAGCTAACTAACAAGAGACAACTGGTTTTCTTGGTAGAAGCTATAGACTTAGGCATTTTTAATCAGACTCACACTCCAGGATCAAACAAAACTAGCCTTTTAAATAGGACATATGTTTTGCCAGAATGAAAAAAAAATTTTTTTAAAGATTTCTGAAGGGACTATTCACATTTTTTTAATGAAAATATCGAAAGATTTCATAGTTTCTGAGCAATCACAAAATGACCATAAAGCTTAGCACCTGTGTTAGTAAGCTGCCGGATTGCAGTATATCAGAACTGGAATGAGTTTTATAAAGGGGGATTTAGTAAATTACAAGTTTACAGTTCTAAGACCATGAAAATGTCCAAACTAAAGCATCTGAGGAAAGATACCTTAATTAATGAAAGGCCGATGGGCCTGGAACAGCTCTGTCAGCTGAGAAGTCACGTGATTGTCATCTGCTGGTCTCTTACTCCTGGGCTCCGTTGCTTTCAGCCTCTGTTCCTGTGGGAGTTCCTCACTTTATTTCTTTGGGCCTGGCCTTCACCTCTTGGTTTCCCTTGTTTCTCTCCACATTCTGGTTTGCTTAATATCTCAAGGGAAGGCACATGGTGAAGTCTGCTGCGCTCCAAGAATCCTCCAGTTGCGTCAGCTCTGCTCTGTCAGCTCTGAGTCTTCTTGTCCTTTCTGTCATTTCTCTAGGCTCTGTCATTTCTCCAGAATGTTTCCTCCTTTAAAGGATTCCAGTAAATGAGTCAAGACCCACGTGGAATGGGTGGAGTCACATCTCCATCTAGTCAAAACTCACACACACAATTGGGGGTGTCACATCTCCGTGGAAATAATCCAATCAAATATCCCAACCTAAAGTATTGAATCAGGATTAAAAGAAACAGTTGTTCCACAAGATTGAATCAGGGTTAAAACATGGCTTTCCTGGGGTATGTAATACTTTCAAACCGGCATAGCATCCAGTCTATTAAACTGTGCCAAAATCATTTTCAAATCAGGCAAGATATAAATAAATACATAAAATATATACACTTTAAGAAAGACGGGATAACTGGCAGAGCAGAATACTGGCATGAAGAAGTGTGAGCTGACAGCATCTAGTGGAGCCAGAAAAATTACAAAAAGCTTAGCTATAAACTATATAAACAAAGCACATGATTATTTAAGGGAACTCAAAATTTGCAAAGCCCATGTGAAGTAGAGCACTGGTGAACCTTCCAATCCAGTCTAAGTCAATATGCATGAAATGAACAAATGCTGCTGCATTCTACGTTAACTTACCGAGCCCATCCTGAGGACACACACTGGCTATTTATAGCACTAAAGACTCACTTTAACCCTTTTATCTTGAGAAATGTGACTTTTGTATCATCTGTTTATTTAAGGTCAAATATGACATCACAAGACTTGAAGGCTCAGAAGAAATAGAAGTCACAGCAGGCATTCAGCCCATCCTGAACTCACCAACCAGATGGGAGCTCTGGAGCAAAGAGTAAAGAAAGCCATAGCTGAGAAAGCAACTGTTTTAACTGGAGGACCTGACCATGGTTTAAAGCACAGCTCAGCAATGAGGAAAAAATGAAAAAGTATGCTTTTGTGATCCATTAAGTCAAGTATTGAGGATTAACATCCATTCCCATGATCATTTCCCAAGCAGTATTTCAAAGTTTTGAGTCTCATAAAAAAGAAAAGGGAAGCATTATGAATGTTTGTGTTAATGAAAATGAATGATTATATTCCAGCCAATGTTAAATCATAGAGAAATTTCTCCATCCCATAATTACTGCCAAGTCTGAGATAATTACTGCCATATTTACCTTAAGTCAATGTGATTTTTACTGGGCACCAATAATTATGCCTTATCAACTCAACTCCTTACAGCCAAAGAAATTCCCAAAAAGTGGACATCCATACTGTGGAGAAGTCTGCCCTTGTGAAGTAAGCGTTGGTGTACCCAGAAGTGTCTTGTTCAAATATAAATACCCTGAAAGAAGAATGTATCATGGCTTATAAACCTTTATACACCTCAGTGTGCATTGGATCTATCTGTGTCTTTTTGCTTCAGGAAACTGGGAAGGGGGAGCTCTAAGGCTCATGTATGGCCTGGGAAGTTAGGATTTCACCAAATAACTAGTTGTCATCCTAGAACACCAAAAGTAGTACATTGATGGGGGAACCCACTAGACAGCTAAGTTCTGACTGCCTCAGTGACTATCATTTGCTTCCACTCAGGAACAGACTTTGAACTTTCTTTCACTGGAAATTGCTGAAAACTTGAAGGCAAACAACCCATACTTTGAATATAATGTTGTGGTAGCTTGAAAAATGGCTTCTCAAGATGTCCATGTCCTAATCCCTGAATTCTGTGAATATGTTACTTATATGGCAAGTGAGATCTTGCATGTGTGCCTGGTAAGGATCTTGAGATGGGGAGATTATCCTGGATTTTCCAGCTGAGCCCAGTAATGTATGTCCTTACAAAAGGGAGACAGAAGGGGATACCATCAGAGGAGAAGGCAATGTTATAATGGAAGCAGAGATTGGAGCGACGCAGCCCCAAACCAAAGAATGCCAGCAGCCATCAGAAGCTGGAAGAGGCAAGAAGTTAATAGTCCTCTTTGTGTTAGTCAGGGTTCTTGAGAGAAACAGAACCAACTGGAGAGATCTGTAAATATGAGGTTTATAAAGGTGTCTCGAGCAACCATGGGAATGGAAGAGTCCAAAATCCATAATGCAGGCTATGACACTGGTAGCTGCAATGAAGGGTCTGGATGAACGTCACAGGAGAGGCTTGCCAGCTGAAGAAGCAGTGTAAAAGCCTCTCTTCTCCCTTAAAAGTCGTCACCTGATTGGATTATCTCATAGTTGAGAGAAGCAGTTTAGTTGATCATAAATGTAATCAGCCACAGCTGCAATCAACTGACTGATGATTTACTACACCAGCCTTCCAGTTTATCAACCAGCCACAAAATATCCTTGCAGCAACAGTCAGGCCAGTGCTTGCCTGACCAGACAACTGGGCATAATCACTTGGCCAAGCTGACACCAGAACCCAACCATCATACCCTAGATCCTCCAAAAGGAACAAGTCCTGCTGGCACCTTGATTTTAAGAATCATTTTGGATTTCTGGCCTCCAGAAATGGAACAAAATAAATGTCTGTTGTTTTAATCCATTAAATCTATGGTGATTTGCTATAGTAGCAATAGGAAACTAATACGAATGTCCCTTTCTTTCAGCTCAGCCATACCTTTAATCCTCAGATTGGTCCTTCAATTCTTTTATTTCTTCCCAATGGTATCTTCTTGCCTTTTCCCACATTTCTCCTTAACTCTTCTCTCTCAAGATCTCCATTTCCCTTGTACCACTTTTCTCATCACACCCTCTTAACAAATGACAACTCTTGTCCAATCGCTTTATTGGCTTTCTCCATTCTCCTACCTGGGCTGCTGAGAAATTCTCGAGAAAAATATCACAACTTAAAATAATTTTAGCACTGAAAATGTATGTTCTCCAACCTAGGCTAGATCAGGTTTTTCTCTAATTTTTGAGAGTCTATTTCAGTTATTTACCATTCCTCTTTAATTCCTTCCCCCAATATCCAAACCCTTATTTCTCAGTAGATAATCTCATCTACTTCATCTAGAAAGCTAAAACCATCAGCCATGGAAAAAAAGTCTTTCTTTTCTAAAAACCTATTTACATTCTTATCCACCCATATCTCTTTCTTTTGCACAAGGTCATACATTTTCTGCCTATGTGGCTGAAAGTAATATGATCAGGGTTACATATAAATGCAAAAAGACAAAGATTGATAAAAGCAAATTATAGCAGCAAACTCCATGGATGGCACATTCCTTAAAAAGTAAATTTACTATAGTTAAGCATCACAGATGCCAAGAATCTCATGCCAGATCTGTCAACCTGTTGGGGAAATATATCTAATTGAAAACATTGTAATGTACTGTGCAACTATAATATTGGTGTGGGTGTGAATATAGAGGAAGTAGATAGGAGGGAATGAACAACTTTTCTGGAACAATAGGAAAAGGAATATAGCACTGGTAGGAAGGCTACACAGATACTGTTGAGATAGAGCACAGTCTTAAAGGCAAATAGTGAGGGAGGGCATTCAAAAAGGGGCAAGAGCCTGTGAAAGTCTTAGAAGCATTGAATTGCATCATGTTTCCAGGGAACAGTCAAAGACTGGTGTGTTGGACCATGCCTTTGAAGTTGATACTGTTTGGCGAGTTCTGGAGAGGTAGACAAAGGAGCTTATGAAAGGCCAGTCCAAGGAGTTTCAGTATTATTCCATAGGCTACTGTTTCTCATATTTACCTATTCAAAAGAATTACGTAGAGTACTTTTTAAAAAATATGCATTGCCAAGACCCTTCTCTGGAAACCCTGATACATTAAGTGTAGAGTGGGGGCCAGGAATCTGTATTTAAACCAAGTGCTCTGGGTTGTTCTCAGGATAAGAGAAGTTGAAGCATTGCTGTAGGCTATAAGGAGCTAGTGAAGGCGGGATGAGGTTTTAGTTAGCCAGACTATTCTGACAAATAATGGATCAGCTTAAAAAAATAAGCATTTACTGTTTTACGATTTTGGAGACTAGAAATCCAAAATCCAAGATGTTGGCAAGGCCATGCTTTCTCCCAGAAGTCTGTAGTGTTCTGATGCTGGCTCATCACAAACTTTGGGGTTCCTTGGTATTCATCTCCTGCCATCCTTGATCTCTTCCTGTGGCTTTCTTTGATTTCTGCTTATAAAGGACTCCAGTTATATAGACTAAGTTTCATCCTGATTCAGTTGGGCCACAACTAAATAGGACTTTAGATGATCCTGTTCACAGGTGAGTCTATAACTTAACTGATAATACATCTTCAAATAGTCCTATTTACTTCACACCTACAGGAATGTGGATTAAGATTGAGAACATATCCTTCCTTGAGATACATAGCTCAGTCTATGACAGATGCAAATGAATGATGTGATCAAATTTAAATTTGGAAAGCACCCCGTTGACATCAGTGTTGGTGCTAAAGGGGTGACTGGCTCCAATTACTCACAAATCTCTTCAGATTATGGGATGCTGAGTGCCTTTTTGTCTCCAGTTTTTGTTTTAGTCACCAGTTCTGGCGATAATGAAACAAACAACTAAATGTCCTGTGACACAGTCATCAAATCCTATTGATTCTACCTATTAACTATTTCTCAACTCTGTCGCTTCTGCTTAAAGGTGAAAGAGTGGAAAATGGACGAACTTTAGAGTTAAATTCAGACCTCAATTTCACCATGTACTAGCTATGATTTCTTCAGCAAATACATAATTTTGAGTTTCATCTTTAAAATGGGGAAAAGACCTTAACTTTACAGGCCACAGTAAGAAGGAGATGGGATGTAGTATAGTGCCTGGCATACCATAGGCAACCAATTAGTAATAACTATTAATGCTAATTTTGCTATTATTATCCCCACTAATGTGTCTTAGTTCAGGTACGCTCCTTCTGGCCTATAAAAATAGCTTTCTAACAGGTCTTCTTTCTTCCTGTATCACCCTGAACACGGCAGTAAGAGGCTGTGAAGTATCCTGCTGGCACAGGAGATGATGGGCAAAGAGTGAAATTGGATGTCAATTAAAAAGACTGAGGTAAGCCAGAGCTCCCGTGTCAGAGAACTAATCGCCAAAGAACACGCATGCTTGTATGCACACTGTCAGAAGAATAGTGACAGCCAACAGAGTATTGTGGTCACATATCCAGGGAGTGAGATCCAGACATACTCAAATAGTAATCTGAGAAAGAAAGGAGTGAAAGCACGGATCACACCCTCTGCCCCATAAAGTCCCTCAAGCTGAAAATCTATCAACACTGGGGGAAAGGAAAATATGAAATTCAAATAGCATCCCAGACTGGAGTTTTAAGTTGTATGGAACTATGCTTTGCAAGCAACCAAAAGGTGTAGAATCTTCCCAACATGTTCTTAATGAGTGAAAGGGGATATTTAATTTAAAGACAGATACAGAGAAAAACTAAAAATACTTTAGATTTATGGCCCTTGAATTCAGATTGTTTAATAATCTGATTGCAGATGTAAATTGTCAAAGATGATATTCATGTTTCTGTCATACAAAGTAGATGAATAGTGGTGCTGTTACCTGAAAGGGCAGCCTGCAGCCCAGGTTTGGGTATAAAGGTTTGGGAATCCACTTCCTGCAGACATCATGTGAAGCACTGTCAATGGATGGGGTAACTTAGGGAGAGTGAAAATGGAGTGGAACCAGGAACAGAACCACATATTGTCTTACATTTAAGAGGTAATCAAAGGAAGAGAAGTCAATGTAAGCAACAGAGAAGAGGGAGGCAGGCCCATGTTTCTGAAGGAGGGAATATATACGCAAAGGGGACACTGGCTACTGAATTTGATTTCACAATTTCACTTCCATCACAATTGTGCTTAGGGCTCAGAGCAGATAATCAGGTTGTGCTTCTCTGATTCCCTCCAAGGAGACACGGGATACTCCTGTTTTTCCAGGAATTTCCACAGTGTGCTCTATAGGTAGGCAAAGCATGCTAAGCATTTCTTTTTAGCTAGCCCTCCAGAAAGGTCTATTCTTCTGTAAAACAAATGTTCCTAATGTATTGCTTTCTAGATGATTCCTTGGAGGCTCCATGGTGCCCAATAAAATAT
Organism: Myrmecophaga tridactyla; assembly: GCA_004026745.1. Classification (NCBI taxonomy): domain Eukaryota; kingdom Metazoa; phylum Chordata; class Mammalia; order Pilosa; family Myrmecophagidae; genus Myrmecophaga; species Myrmecophaga tridactyla. The sequence goes on along the minus strand of PVIY010013211.1, from coordinate 41,182 downwards.
ACTGTCTCCTCATAAAAAGCACTGACCCTAGCATCATACTGTCACAAGACAGGAAAAAAGATAGTTGGAGTGAATAAAATACATTTGTCAAACATTCTAAACCTTTACTCAATTTGAGAACTCCAGAATACAAGCTGGTAGGGATTTGGTGCCATCTTAAGTCAGATGTCCTTTGTCAAACTCATAAGGGCACGTAAATAAAATATATTCAAAATATAGTTATTCGGAGTACAGGATCAGTCACAGCTGCAAAACAGGAAAGCATCTAGTGGCATGAAGATGAGTGTGCAGGTGTTAGGGAATGAGTGCTAGTTCTCCAGGCTGTCCATGTTTCTGTGACCTGAGAATTCTTTTTCTGCTTAAGTTAATCTAGTTACTGGTTTTGTAACTAAACCTTACTCTAGTACAAAGTTGCTTTGGGTTTATCTCCCCTGGTCATTTGCTAGTTCAATAGATCATTCAAATAAAATATAAGACTCTTAAGAGACTATAGAAGGGGTGCTTTAATGGATTTGAATAGTGTTCCTCTAAAATTTATATCCACCCTGAGTGTTAGAATGTGACCTCATTTGAAAATAGAGTCTTCAGAAATATAATGAGCTAAGGATCTCATGCCCTAAATCCAATGACTGGTGTCCTTATAAGAAAAGGAAAAATGCAGATAGATACAGAAAGAAGATTATGTGAAGACAGAGGTAGGCAGAGATTGGAGTTATGCTACCCCAAATCAAGGAACACCTAGGGCCACCAGAAGCTGGAAGAAGTAAGGAAGGAGTCTTCTCTAGGGCCTTCAGAGGGAACATGGCCCTGCTGATACCTTGACTTTGGAGTTCTAGCCTCCAGAACTCTGAGAGAATAAATTTATCTTATTTTAAGCCACCATCTTTGTGGTAATTTGTTGTGGAAATCCTAGAAAACTAATACAGGAGCTTAGTAAGCATCCACCATTTGTTTTCCCAGTATCCCTTTCTCTCTGTTTCTACAAATGAACATGTTCATTATGGCCACCAGATGGACATGTGACCTAAACTAGGTCAAGATAATATTTCACCACTTCCCCAAGTCACAATGATGAAAATAATCATACCTGAACCTGCCAGTTTAAAAAAATAGGACCTATTGGGGGGAGGGGTAAGGAAGGGTGGTGGGAAGAAGGGACAATGTCAACTTCCCAGATTAGTAGATGTTGTTAACGTCCCACACATCCCTTTGCATACATTTTCACACCTTTGCATGTTTCCAAAATTTTCTACAGTACAAGCAACTGAAAATAACTAATCTGTCTTAATATATTCCATAATACATGTCTCACACATGTTAATAAATAAAAGAAAATGCAAATCTGATAAAGTGAGATCAAATTTTAAAACATTCAATACTCCTCCTGCACCCAAGAAAAGGTTCAAATTTCTTAAAATGACCTCACAATTCTTCATGATGTGTTATCTGGTGCAGTCACCCCAGGAAGTGATGTCTGGTGTGGTCTGCAACCACACTTTTCCTAGCCCTTCCCTCCTTCCCCATATTCCATGGGGGGGAGTGAACACTTTCAGTTACCTAAGTGACATGCTCTTTCTTGGCTCTGAATTTGTGTCCCTCCACTTCCTCCCTATGCCCAAATCCCAGCCTCCCATTGAATCCTTTTTAGGTTTTAGGACTCAGCCAAGACATAACTTCTTCCAGGAAGCCCTTTTTTATGCCCACCTTGGCCCAGATCCAGACTAAGAGTTTCTCCTAGTTGCTCCCATTGTTCTCTTTGATTCCCTATTGCACATTTCATTCCCTAATGTGATTAAATGTGTCTGTTTGGAATAAGGGTATATGACCCTTGAGGGAAGAGAGTTTGTTTGTCTGATCAATGCTCTATTGCTGGAGTTTTGCACAGTGCCTGGCTCATAATAGATTCATATATCTTGAATGAATGAATGAATGAAAAAAAGAGAATGAGAGATGTTGAGAGAAGAGAAATGATGTCTTTTGAACATAAGTACACCAGGTAAACTAATTTCCAATGAGGAAACAGCTCCTGGGGAGAAATGTACTAATAGGAAAAAGTTGTATGTATGTTCCCTGTCTAGCATATGTCTCCCTAGGTGTCAGTTTTTTTACAATAGCTAAGTTTAATAACCATAAAATATGTGCTCAGCAAGAAGACAATGCTTGTGATTTTACAACAAGATCAAGAGTCATTTAGCCATGATATCTGGCTTCCTTACCAGAACTGATACCCAAGTTTGTTTTGAAAAAAAAAAAGAAAGACAGCTGAGATGAGTGTACCTATGGCTGAGAGACTTGAGTTGATCACTTAACCTCTTTATTGTTATATTAAATTATGAATGAATGTCCAGAGCCAGCTAGCTATAAAGACTATTCTTTAAAACACTATCATTTGCAAACTTGTCTCACTTAGTAGCCACATATATTAATGGATGAGAGACATCGATTTGCAGAACAAAGTTGGACGTCAGTGAAGTATGAAGAGAATTGTAGTATATTGTTTCTTGTGAAGACTAGTCTGCCATCTGAAAGGCAGGACTAGTGTGGAAGGCCAAAGAACAGCATTAACTGGAAGAAAGAGTTAGTATATACACAGATGGAACTGACAAAAACGCCAAGGAGCTCCAAATCACACAGACATATTAAGGTCTTGTTTTCATACATTGTTATAACCCATCATGAAACTCTACCTGAGGTCCCGGCAGCCAAAAAAAAAAAAAGGAAATAGAAAGCACTAGTCTATGTGCACTTTCCCTTATCCAGTTCAGTGAGAAACCTACTCCTTTCTCAGCACAGTTTGTTTTAAGTTGTCAAGTTTCACCATGACCAAGATCATTATGCTATGTATTATGTTCTCAAATGATAGGCTAACCAATCTCAGATATGGAAAAATATGACTGGGTTTCTTCAACTCCTCTGTGCAGTATCCATGACTGGCCTTATTAACAGATCTAAACTTTCTTTCCCTTGAGAACAGAGTCAACCTTAGAATTCTCAACACTTTCCCCAACAGTCACTAGTATTCAATTAAGGATGCCACAGAAGAGAAAACTATCACTTTGACTTTCCTGCTTGGCAATGGTAATTACCTTCTGGGATCTCAAGCAGTCATCTGCTAGTACTGCTAGCCCTCTGTTAGTACTTCCAGAACTATCCCACAGGTGCCAAATAGCAGATAGGATGATGTCTAGAGAGATCATGAAAACAACCACTGACCCATGTTGCTTTTAAGCAGTATTTTCTTCTTGGAGGGTACCTTGAGTCCCCTTTATTATCACATCATGCATGGTCCCAATCCCTATTGGCAGTGATGATGCCCAAAGTATCAGCCTGTGATTAACACAACCTAGTCCATTTCTACATAAAGTAGGGTTGACCATCTGCCCCCAAAAAGAGTATTAGTAATGCTTCTTTGTTTACAGAAAAGAATGTCAATCCTACTTTATACTTCTTCAGTTTCTAAGACATCAACTTCTCAGATGTAGCAGATGCTCTTAATTACTCACCCACATCCCTGTGGATCTCTACCATTTCTGTTTGATTGAGATGCATATTCAATGTTATTTCTCCCTCTCAATCAAACTTTTGCATAGGTGCTCCCAAATCTTCAGATATGGGTACCTTTTATACAACTGACTGGTGGATACAAATTGGAACCATCCCCTCACCACCATCATAAATTTCTCATGTAAAGAGCTGGTGCTCATGATTCCTGAGCTTCATGCATAAGTGACTGCAAGTTAAAGGCAACTTGGTGTTATGGTGATGTCTCTAACCAACGCATAACCAGCAGTTACAATTGCATTGTCCCTGATCAACATTTAATTCTTCAGAAAACCAGAGCTAATTCCTGCCATATGTGGCAGACAGACAATTTCAGAGTCCTCTCTTCCACAGCTGATCTTAGTCCAAGCTCTGGATTTTCTTGTCGTGAAGCAAAATGACTGAGGCAAGTTTTTTTACTTTGCTGAGCCAGTAACGAAAACTGCAAGCTACGAACTCCATTCTCCTTTCTAATACCCAATGAAAGCAGGAAAACACAGTCAATAACATGAACTGTACCCTAAGGGGACAGGAAGGGTAAATGTGGCTCTGAATAGTTCTGAGCAATGCTATTATGGGATGCAGATGTCACTGGGACTCATTTCTCCCAGACAGTGCAGATCAGACTAGAAATAGGAATGTGTGGGTGGTGAGACATCTTCCTCATGTGAATCCAGAATAAAGTCCATTGCCTTCTGTTTCCTTTTGGGGGATAATAGCTGATGTTGGTGTGGAACTAAGAAGAAATCAGATCATATTCTTCTTACCCATATTCATTCATACCTTCATTCATTGATACTTCCTTTTGTTTCATAAATGATTATTAAGCAGATATTGTATAGCACTATGCTAGTTTCTAGCACAGTGTTCTAAGCATTTGTGTTCTTTCTAGGAACACAAATATAAATGAAGCATAGTGTAGTCATCAGTATGCTAAAATCTAGGTGGGAAATAAGTCACTTATGTGGGTTATTATAATACAGATCGTTCTAGAGGGCCTGATTCCTGGATTTAATTTTGCTTTAATTTAATACTAAACATAATTTTTAATTGACTAGATAATTCTGCTTTACATTTTGTAAAATTTGTTCTTATCCACCCCATCCCACCCACCCCTCTTGCACATACAAAATCATTCATACTAATTGTTAAATGGTGAGTATGAGTTAAACTTTGAGGGGAGGAGGTAATGATGGGATAGATGTGGTAATGGTATTATATCATAAAAGGTACTTGTGTGAGTACCAGAGATAGGAAATGATTCAGTGTGTTGAGCAGATCATAAAATATTTTGTATGACTGGAGTTCAGGAGTAATGAGGCGAGGTGACTTAATTTATTATTTAAAGTAGGACCCTTTTGAAAGTGACTTAGAACACTAAAATAATTAAAATATAAATTAAAATGTTTAAATATTCACTGTCAAATTTATTATTGGCATATAGGTGGTCCTACTTACTATTTTCAAAAATAAAATTCTTTCAAAAAATGAAAAATAGCATACATCTATGTATACTGGAGATTAGTTTTTAAAAAAAACCCTTCTTTATACTTCCATATACTAATTATCTGAACTTTTTAAAAAAGTAACATAAGCAGAATAAGTAGTCTTTTTTGGCATTTTTTAAAAGCAGTTTTATTCACACACCATAAAATCCACCCAACATGTACAATCAATGGCTCTCAGTATAATCCCAAAACTGTGCTTTCATCACCACAACCAATTTTTGAACGTTTTCATCATTCCATAGAGAAAAATCCCATACCCCTTAATGCCCACACTACCGATACTGACATTTAACATTGGTGTGATAACTTCATTACAGTTGAGGGAACAATATTATAATATTGCTATTAACTATAATCCATAGTTTGCATTGGATGTGTTTTTCCCATGTACTATCCTATTATTAAAGTTTTTTAATAGTGACATACATTGTTTCCTATTCATGGAAGAACATTCTTATATATGTACAGTTATTGTACAATCTTCACCATCTACAACCTGATTCTCTGTGTTATATAGTCCCATGTTTCATCCTCTAGCTTTTCTTCTAGTGACATGCATGACCCAAAATTTCTCCTTTCAACCATAATCACACATGATTCAGCACCGTTGATTATACTCACAATGAAATGCTGCCATCACCTCTATCCATTTTCAAACATTTGCAATCAACCTTATCAAAAATTCTGCAGAAATTAAGCATCAGCTCCCTATCTCATTTTATCTTCTTGTAACCCATATTCTAGATATTAACTCCATGACTTTTCTCATTATATTTAGTTCAAATGAGTGAGAACATACAATATTTTCCCCCTGTGTTTGGCTAATTTCACTCAATATAAGGTCCTCAAGTTTCATCCATATTGTCGCATCCATCAGGGCTTCATTTTTTCTTACTACTAAATAATATTCCATCGTATGCGTACACCACATTTTTAAATCCATTCATCAGTTGATGGACACTTGAGTTGTTTCCATCTCTTGGCAATTGTGAATAATGCCACTATGAACATTAGTGTGCAAATGTCTGTTTGCATCCTCACTTTCAGTTGTTCTGAGTAAACACCTAGTAGCAGGATTGCCTGATCACATGGCAGTTTTATCTTAGCTTCCTTAGGAGCCATAAAACTCTCTTTTAAGGAGGCTTTACCATTTTACATTCCTACTAGCAGTGAATAAGTGTTCCTATTCTCCACATCCTCTCCAACAGTCTTCTGTTTGTATAATAGTGGCCATTCTAGTAGGTGTGAAATGATATCTCATTGTGGTTTTGATTTGCATTTCCCTAATAGCTTCTGATGTTGATCTATTGTGCTTTTTACCATATGTATTTCCTTTTTGAAGAAAAATGTCTATTCAAATCTCTTTGAATTTGGACAAATTTGGTTGTTTGTATTTTTATTGTTGAGTAGTGGGATTTCTTTATATATTCTGAATATTAAACCCTTATCAAATATGTGGCTTCCAAATATTTTCTCCCATTGAGTCAGCTGCCTTTTCACTTTTTTGACGAAGTCCTTTGAAGCTCAAAAGTCTTCAGTTTTGAGGAGGTCCTATTTATCTATTTTTATCTTCTGTTTCTTCCGCTTTGGGTATAAAACCTAAGAAACCACCACCACAAGCTCTTGAATATGCTCACCGACATTTTCTTCTAGGAGTTTCATGGTCCTAGCTCTTATGTTTAGGTCTTTGATCAATTTGAGTTAATTTTTGTATAAGGTATGAGTTAGGGGCCCTCTTTCATTCTGGATATATATATATATATCCAGTTCTTCCAGCACCATTTGTTGAAAAAACTGGTCAGTCCCAGTTGAGTGGACTTGGCAGCCTTGTCAAAAATAAACTGACCATAAATGTGCAGTTCTATTTCTGAATTCTCAATTAGATTCCATTGACCAACATATCTATTTTTATGCCAATACCATGCTGTTCTGACCACTGCCACTTTGTAACGTGCTTTAAAGTCAGAAAGTGTGAGTCCTCCAAATTCATTATCTTTCAAGATATTTTTGGCTATTTGGGGTCAAAATAAATTTTATCAAATCAAAATAAATGTGTTAATAGTATTTTCCATTTCTTCAAAGTAGGGCATTGTTATTTTTATTGGAATTGCATTGATTCTGCAAATCAATTTGGGTAGAATTGCCATCTTAATGATATTTAGGCCTCCAGTCATGAACACAGAATGTCCTTCCATTTGTTCTGGTCTTCTTTGATTTCTTTTAGCAACGTTAGTAGTTTTTTAATTTTTTAAATTTTTATTTATTTTTTTCAGTTTGTAGTTTTATGTGTAAAAGTCCTTTACTCTTTCGGTTAAATTTATTCCTAGATATTTCATTCTTTTAATTGCTATTGTAAATGGAATTTACAGGATTTTTCAATTTTAGTGATCTTTTCAAAGAACCAACTTTTGATTTTGTTGATTCTTGCTATTGTTTTTGTGGTGGTTGTTCTCAATTCTATTTATTTCTGCTCTTTTTTTATTACTTTCCTTCTGCTTGTTTTGGGATTAGTTTGCTGTTCTTTTTCTAGTTCCTCCAGATATATATTTAGGTCTTTCAGTTTAGCTCTTTTTTTCCTTCTTAATGTACACATTTAGGGCTATAAATTTCCTTCAGAGCACTGCCTTCACAGCATGCCATAAGTTTTGATATGTTATGCTCTTGTTTTCATGTATCTCAAGATATTTACCGATTTCTCTTGCAATTTTTTTCTTTGACCCACTGATGTTTAAGGGTGTGTTGTTTAATCTCAATACATTTGTGAATTTTCCAGTTCTTCACCTGTTGATTTCCAGCTTCATTGCATTATGATGAGGAAGTGCTTTGCGTAATTGTAATCTTTTAAAATTTATTGAGACCTGATTTGTGACTCATATATGGTCTATCTCGAAAAATGATCCATGAGCACTTGAAAGGATGTATATCCTGCTATTCTGGGGTTCAGTGTTCTGTATAGGTCTGTTAAGTCTAGTTCAGATATCATATTATTCAAGTTCTGTGTTTCCTTATTGATCCTCTGTCTAGATGTTCAATTTATTGATGAGAGTGGTGTCTCCAACAGTTATTGTAGAGATGTTTATTTTTCCCTTCAGTTTTACCAATGTTTATCTCAGATATTTTGGGGCACCCTGATTAGGTGCATAAATACATATGATTGTTATTTCTTCTTTATGGATTACCTGTTTTATTAAAATGTACTGTCCTTCTTTGTCTCCTACGGCAGTTTTTCAGTTCAAGTCTAATTTATCTTATATTAGTATAGCTACCCCTGCTCTTTTTTGGTTACCATTTGCAAGGAATGTCTTTTTCTATCCTTTTGCTTTCAACCTATTTGGGTCTTTGGGTCTAAGATGTGTTTCTTGTAAACAACATATCATTGAATCATCCTTTTTCTTCCATTCTGCCAAACTGTGTCTTTTGATTGGGGAGTTCAATCCATTAACATTCAGTGTTATTACTGTAAAGGCAGTACTTGCTTCAAACATTTTGTTCTTTGGTTGTATATGTTATATATTTTCTTTCCTTTTTTTTTTTTTGTCTCTCTTTTCTTTTGCCACAACCTCCTTTTCTGTATAGCTGATCTTTTGAGATGTATCTGACAGATCTCTTTTTCTATATACTTCAAAAATAATTTCTTTGTAGTTCCCTGGGGTTTGTATTATACAAACTATATATATAACATACTAATTTGAAAGGCTACCAACTTAGCTTCGATTACATATGTGTTCTCTGCTCCCACATCCCTCTGCTCCCCCTCTTTATGTTGTTTTTGTCCCACTTAAACTACCTTGTATTTTTCATGTCCATTATCAGGAATATGCCTTTTTCTTGTTCAGTTGTATTCTGACCATTATGGAATTAAAGAGTAGAGTTGTATATTATAAGTCAGTACTATTAGGTTTCGTACTTACCTTTTAGTTGCTCTTACTGATAATATTCATTTCTTCACACTATTCCAAGCTACACTCTCCTGCTTTTTCCTTTCAATTTGCAGAATTCCCTTTTGTAGTTTTTGTAGGGTAAGTCTTTTATTGACAATCTCTCTCAATTTCTGTTTGTGAATATTTTAAATTCCTCCTCATTTTTGAAGGACAGCTTTGCTGGATAAAGCATTTTTGGCTGGCAGTTTTTCTCTTTCAATAACTTAAATATAGATACCACTACTTTCTCAACTCCATAATTTCTGATGAAAATAGGCACTTAGTCTTATCCCTTGTCAATTATGATGAATTGTTTTTATCTTGATACTTGCAGAATTCTCTTTTTACATTTAGCATTTAAAACTTGGATTAGTAGGTCTCAGAGTGTGTCTATCAGGATTTATTCCATTTGGGGCATGCTGTACATCTTGAACAAGTATATTTATGTCTTCTATAAAAGTAGGGAAATTTTCTACCATTATTTCCTCAAATGCTCTTTCTGCCCCTTTCCCTTTTCTTCTTCTGGGACATCCTTAGTGTACTGTCACTCAAATCCACAAGACACTGCTCAATATTTCTATTCTTTTCTCTACCTGATCTTCAGACTGTATGATTTTGATCGTCTTGTCTTTTAGTTTGCTGATTATTTCTTCTGCTTATTCAAATCTTCTGTTGTATGCCTCAAGTGTGTCTTTAATCTCTACTATTGTGCCTTTAATCATAATTTCTGTTATGTTTCTGTTTATACATTCAAATTCTTCTTTATTCTCACACATTGTCTTCTTAATATCCTTTATCTCTTTATGCATGTTTTCCTTCATCTCCCTGAATTGATTTAGGAAATATTGTTTAACTTCTTTGGTCAGTTATTCCAAATTCTATGACTCCTCTGAAGCTTTAATTTGATCTCTTGACTTAGCTATACCTTCCTGTTTCTTAGTACGACTTGTAACTTTTTTGCTGATGTCTAGGCATCTGCTTGTCTTTATAAACTAACTCTAAAGGTCAGTTTCTGCCTCATATCTAGGGTTTTCTTGTTGATTGGTTTTGTCTTAAGACTCTTCTTTGCCTCTTGGTTCAACTTATTCTAAATTTTTTAAATAGCCTGTGTTTAACTGATAGATTTTCTAAGATCTTCATCTGATTCTTTCTCTGGATATGTGGTAAAATTTTTAAGATTGAACTTTTGTGCAACTGTTTCACCTCCAGGATAGAGCTTCTTTTCCTCTCCTCCTACTCTGGGAATCTAGATCTGTTCTGTTTGTTTCTGTGCAGAATATTCTCCCCAGCTCCTATTATTTGTTTCAATTCTCTCTCTCACTCAGTGTCCCATTTTTCTTATACTTTGCAGTTTGGGGACCCTCCTGTTTTAAAGCCGTTGTTTAACCACACCATCACCACCCGTTTTTCCCCCGTGAGGCTTTTCTGCTTTCAGTTTCTTTTCCATTAGGGTGTACCTCCTGGGAGAACCCAATGGGATCACTCCAGAAAGCTGGGTCACTCCAGAAAAATTTGTTTTGCATTTAGGTGGTCCAGCCAACAGAAATAGATTTATTGAGTACACCTTTGCCAGATGTAGTCCTGCTGCAGTCTCCCCCCCCCCCACATATATTTCCCACGGGGTCCCTTTTGTATGCAGCACTCCTCAGCAGCTTGTATTCCACCCTGTGTCTCTGCAGATTTGGTTCTCTGTGCATGGATATGTGTGGGGTTCTCACTTGCTTCTGTGAGTGGCTCTAAATTCTCTCTCTGCAATGGGAGGGACTCGGGTTGCTGCCTCTGAGCAACTCCCAAGCTGTGTGGGGCCAATTGAGGAAGAGGGAAGTGGACTGGCGGGTCCAGGGTAGAAATTTCCTACATGATATTTTTAGTTTTTCTTCAATTCAGCATTTGTGGAATCCTTCTCCAGTCTCTACCATCTCCTAAAGTTCTAAACAAGTGAGATTTGTCCTTTTATTCACTACATCTCAAGGGTGGTTGTTTCAGGGGATATCAGATTGTCATATTGATGATGTCAAATCAAAGCAGGTATTTTATATCAAACAATCATTAAGCTGTACCATCAACTGAATTCCTTCATATGACAGTTTTTCAAACTAGGCTATTCTCCTAGTGATGCTGAAGGAGAGTTACTTGTGGGTCTGCCTTAGTTTCCTTGAAGTTGAGGTAATACTCCATAGGCTAATCTCAGTAGCTATTGATACTTGGAAATAATTTGGTCATATCTGAGTGCCTTTTAACTAAACTCTTGTTACATCACTTCATTTTGGATTTGTGATTTTATGCTTCCTGGAGTATGATTAAGATCAAAACATCCATGGTGCTTCTAGTAAGGAGCAAACTGGGGCTGAGCCTGTATCAGCTCTTTTTACTGAATTTGACCATTGAGGCCAAAGATGTCACATGACAGCAACTTGGTTACCAGGAGAAATACAGACCTGAGCCCATCATACAGGATGAGATGTGATTCATTTCAGGCAGAAAAAAAGTCCCCTCGGCTTCCATTTCTCTAAGTCCTAGGAGGAATGGGTCTGGTCTGTGCCTGAGTTTCAAGTGAGTAAACCACAACATGCCTGAAGTTTTGGGAAAGGAGTTGTAACTTGGAGTGGAAGTGAAAGAATTCATTGTGAGGACTTTGTTAGCAGCCATCTCATGCTTTAATGCAAAATCAACACAAGCAAAAGCCATGAAAAATAGAATAGTGGTTTAAAATAAGCTTTAGCATCAGAACTTGTCCAGAAACCTAGCTCTACTAGTTGGCAATTACATGACCCAGAGACAAAAGCTTAGCCATTAATTTATAAAATAGACATAATAATAATGGACATAATGGCTCTGGATTATGTATCTTGTACCCATGAAATACTAAGTGCTGAAGAAATGGGCTTTCATTATAGCAAATAACAAAACCAAACAAAGTCAACATATTCGATAGATACGGCTCCCTACTCTCCAAGAATTCAAGAAGCTTCAGAATTTATAATTATTTTCCCCATAAATATGTGAGAGATTATTAAATTAATCCAAACTCCCTGGGCCTATTGATAAAATGAGAACATTTTTTCTTTACCATAATTATGAATTTTGCATCTTTACAGCAAAATTCTAAATTTCTAGGATTAGGTGGAAGTAAATCACTAAATCTAAGTTCTCATTAGGCTCATTCAAGCACTAGAATGAAAAGCTGAGTGTTGATAAGAATGGAGCTCTGCAGAATGCTGGACATGTCGTCTGAAATTATTCCATTTACAAAATCCTGAGCTATACAAACCTACAAATTCCATTCTGCGAATACAGATTTCAGAATATGCAAAGGAAAATGCCAGCAGAATAGAAAAACCAAAGCGATCTCATTCAATTTAATTTGGTTTTCTCTCTTGTGCATAAGTCTAACCACATAGAATAATGCAGGATGAAAAACTACAATAGTAATTTTATTGTCATGACCACCTAGCTCTTTCAAATTTTGAGTGGCCACATAATATACAGGATGCCCAGTAAATTTTGATTTTCATATTTGCAGCGAACAATTGTTTAGTGTATGTCCTAAGTCAGTCCTGGCCTCCAGAGGTGTACTTAGAAAAATTGTCAGAGGCAACCCTCATAAGTGAGCCCTTTGTGGGACATGTATTTGGGACATAAAAATTTAACTGGGTGTCCGGTATTTTTATTTGCTAAGTTTGACAACCTTATTCCAGATGAACTGAGTCACACTACCCTTACCATGTCATTTCATCTACTTGATCATCATCATCAAAAAAAAAACCCTTTTCTGAGACCTTTCAGACATTTTCCAGTATTTACTTATTATTTTAAAGGGAAAACAGGATTATAGATATGAAAATTATTGAATGCAATCCCTTCTCATAAGTTGATTTTATACACTTAGATTTATGTTAACAATTCCTCTATAAAGAGATAATTATGTATAAAAATAGGGCTTAACTCTCTAAAGACAGATGTGAAATAAATATGCCAGTGTAGTCTTGTGGGCACCAATGAGGTTTTGCTTTTATGGTTAGAACCAGCTGGAAATTATTTTATATTTACACCCATGACCATTTAGACATAAAAGAAACTTCCAATTTCAAATCATTGGCCAGTGTGCACCAATAATTTCACAGCAGACAAATGGATATATTGGACATAAAATGAAATAAATACCATGTAGTCAAAATTGATTGAAAAGCTCAAATTCCACCCAGGCTAATTTGGGAAGTTTCTAAACTCATGCTATCAAAATTTTAATGTTTTTGGACTACTTTTTGGTGGTTGATAGGAGACAAACTCAGAAATTCATTTCAAATCTATAGAACACAGTCATAGTGTGGTTTCTGAGAAAAGTCCTGTGCCAGTTTGAAAGCATGTACGCCAGAAAAGCCATGTCCTTTAATCCTGATTCATTATTGTAGGGCGGAAACCCTTCTGATTAAATCATCTCCACAGAGATGTGGCGCTCCCTATTGTGGGTGAGTCCTTTTGGTTAGATGGAAATGCGACTCCACCCTTTCAAGGTGGGTCTGGATTTAGTTTACTGGAGTCCTTTAAAAGGGGAAACATTTTGAAGAAACCTCAGATGCAGATGTTCAAAGCTTCCGAGCTGACAAAGACATGGATGTTTGGAGATGCTTGGAGTGTCAACAGAGAAAGCAGATGCTTAGATATGGGCAGAGCCCAGCAGACGTTGCCACATGCCTTTCCATGAGAGGCTAAGCCAGCCAGAACCCCAGGTTGTGTCTTCGAGGAACTAAGTGAAGGCTTACAGACACTTAGAGAGGAAACCACTGGCAACAAAAGCTGGAAGTAATGGAACCAGGATGGCATCAGCCTTTCTTTAGTGAAGGTAACTTTTCATTGCTGCCTTAATTTGAACATTTTCACAGCCTTAGAACTGTTAACTTGTAACTATTAAATCCCCTTTTTAAAAGCCACCCCATTTCTGATATATTGCATTCTGGCAACATAACAAACTAACAGAAGTCCCTACAGTTTGATAGGACTTCCCTCTCACAGGGACATCTTGTTTATCTGAATCATCCCATGTACAGGAGAAAATTTGCTAGGATGTAGCAGCAAGCCACAGCGTGTGACCTTTCCTTGCATAGGTGCCTTGAACCTTGGTGGTCATTAAGCGTGTGGGTTGTAATTGTGATGACTTCTGACCCTGGAAGCTAGTCATAGGAGATTCCAAAACCCTCTTCATTTCTGGACAGTTCCTAATGGATCCTGATTCCAAATGAGTAAGACCCCAGCGTGGACCTCAAAAATGCTGTGGGGCAATAGAACTGTTGCCACTCTCACCACCCACCACTTCTCCATCCATGCCCACTGGGCTCTGCCCCCAGTGCCATGTAGCCCTTAAATAGGGTCAGGAGCAGCTAGCCCTGCATGGCCTGCCCACAGCTAGTGCCTCTCTGCAAGTGGACACCCCACCCCAAGGCAAGCTCTTTTTCTGGTTTTTCATGAACGCCCTCCTCAAGGGACTAAGGACAAATACTCAATGCTGGGTCAGATATTTCAACAGTTCTTTCTGTGAAAGGATCTTTCTCCTCTGAGTTTGTCCTCAGTGTCCCCATCTGGCGTCTGTGCATCTTAATTCTTTTCTTCACCAGAGTGAATTCCCTGCCCACCCAGGGTACTTTCCCTGCCTTTTAACTTCGTTACATTTTACCATTAGAAGCGTTGATCATAATGTCAATTTAAATGTTTTCTTTCCTGTTCTATCCAAAATTCCCAATGCAGTTATATAAATAATGACTGTAGCAACCTGCTGATTCATTCATTCATTGCTTCATTTATTCAAATAATACTGTTTTGGCTCAAAAATGCTGAGCCTACAATTTGGTTCTTGCCTTCAGGAATTTCGTAGTTGAGTAGGGGAGACAGGAGCATTAAAGATAACATTTTTTACAACAATTTTATCTGGTGTCTTCTCAATGCCTTTTAAACCTTATTATCCTATAGCTTCCCACAATTTATAACAATGGCTTTTGTTTCTTCAGGGAGCAAAAGGATCATTACTCAGATTTGGGATCCAAATTAGACCCCTTTCTAAGTATATTTAGAGCAGTAGTCTTTTTTTTTTTTTTTTTTTTTTTTTTTTTTTGCTTGCACCTGAGTCTGTGTAGACTCAAAGCTTTGGGACTGAACCCTGATCTTTCTGTTTTGGAAACATTTCATTTTTGCTCCCCGTTCAGGTCATTGGCACTCTGCCTTGAACACTTCCCCTTTGGACGATCTTTACGTGGCTGGAGGCTTTACTATAGGAGTAGTCTTGAGAGCTAAGTTTTGTTGAGAGAGAAAGGGTTTTTTAAAATCCTACAAAATTTCCTGCTTAGAGAATTGACGAGAAGGTAAATCATAGAATAAGGAGGGCCATTTCAGGCAAGAGTAAAGTCTGTGGCATCAGGAGGGCCCCCAACTCTCATGAAAGCTAAAAGTCCTTCCAAAACTGTGGAAGTAATGATAAGATTGAAAAGAGGATAAGGCCGGGCTAACATGCTGCCTGGACTCCCTCTCCATGTAGCACACATAACCTCCTAATTCTCAGACCAGAGTGGGAACGGGGAGCAAGACTGTGTGTGTGTGTGTGTGTAAAATGTAATGGTAAATAGCTTTACTAATCATCTTGATTTGCTTGAATTCCCATTTTGTCCAAGACATTACAGAGAAAAAGCAGAAGGCAACTGAGGCAGGTTGACATGCTGTTAGAGAGCCCTGCCCTTACAGTAATAAAACAAGTCAAACTGACACCAGTAAATCTGCTAATCCTCACCAGAAACCTACAAACCTTGTATAAACAATCCTGCTTGTGCAAGTTACTGATTAAAGGACTATGACCCCAAAATACCCTACTCCACACAATTACACCTCCTCACAGCTCACGTAGCTCACGCTTCCCTCAGAACTCAGGTCTTCCTTGCCCCCTCTCTGTCCCCCCACATCCTCTCTTTGTCCCAAACAGCCAAATTAGATGCCTCCCAGAACCCAGCCTTTTTGAGCACTAATGTGTTTTGATGCTGTTTTGCATGTGTGTTACTGTAGCTCAATAAACTTGTTCTGTACTTTGGTTTTCAGAGTCTATACATCCTGTTTTTAGCATAACTATAAATGTATGGAATATGAAAGCTAAAGGGACTTATTCTCCACATTGACTCAAACTGAAAAAACAGAATAAGAAATTTTAAGTTGCAGTTTGTGGAAGACATTCTAGTGATCACCAAATTTTCTTAGCGATTTTTCCTTCTGGGAATATGTTCCCTGGAATTAAGTAAGGTCATATAACTTGCTTTGGTCAAGCAGAAGTGACACTGACACTTCTGGCAAAAGCACTGAAGACTTGGGCATGCTCATCTTTGCTGTCTTCCCCAGGCAGCTGAGAAGGACACTTGTTCTTGGTGTCACAGTTCCAAGATATTGGAGGTTCTGTTAGCATGGGTTACTGAATTGGTAGAGCAGTGATAATTTTGTTTCTCTTTGCCATTTATTTTCTCAATTTGTCCTGAACCCAAGGGAAGGAAATATGTGATTAGGGGTAGAAACCATGAATTTCATTTTGGCCAGTTGAGAATGTGAAGCCTGGGACATCCAAGAAAATATATTAATTGTGCAGATGGATATACAGATCTAGAATGTAGGAGAAGTATCTACAGAGATATAAATTGATATACATACAGGATATATAAATCCTGTCTCCCATCTTTAACTGCAAGTCCCTGATTAGAAAAAATACTTGAATTCAGGAAGAAGTTAACTTATGATGATACTATTTGATTTATACTAAGCGCTTAGAAACATAAGGCACATTATTTCAAAAACATATAAAATAATATTTCATTTATACATGCTAGAGAGAAACCAAATGATATTACATTTACCCTTGTTTTATTATCCATTGTAATTGTTTCAACAGCAGACTAAAACATTTATTCCTAACCTTGTCACTGAATACAAATCACAACTAATAACTTCATTCCTTAATCGTTTCATTCCTGGGTACTTTTTTAGATTCAAGCCCCCAGTAGCTGTAACTTCTCAAAGCCAGGGTTTGAGAATCCCAGAAAACTAGAAACACTTAAAAATATATAACCTAAGCAAATATTTTTCCAAAAAGACCTAATTTCAGGTTCATGTTTTATCTTTTATAAAGAGATAGTTCCAAATTATGAAAAAGTTCAGAGTAAATCAGTGAGCAAAGATGTAGATATCTGTGTAAGCGCAGGGGCTAAGGCAAAAGTAAGCACACAACACCACAAAGCAATGTTTCCTTTTGAACTGAAAGGAATGGAGTTATTCCATATTTATTTTTCAATTCTCTCTTACAATTAGAGGACCGTTGATTAGGGCTTTTTGCTTCACCATAGAAGGAAGATTGATTAATGAAAACAATCATAATGATGAAGAGATGTGAATTTTAGCCATTCAAGAACTAGTGATAGGAATACAGTGGGAGGCAGATGCCAGGAAGGGTAGAATAGCCATGTGATATACTGTAATGACTTTTATATGGAAAAATGTAGAAAATGTGATTTGGTACAGCTGCAGAAGATAGAAGATATTGGGGCAAATTTTAAATCAAAGTAAGTGAATATTAAAAAATTATTTTTTCTATTTCCTAAATTAATACATAGTCTTTGCAAAAACTTTTTTGAACATTACAGAAAAGCATATTTTAAAAAGAAAACACCCACTATCTTGTCACTATGCTGAACATCTTTGTATATAATTTTTTTGCGCAGTTCTGATAAATTTGTTTGGATAATTGTTTTAAAGCAGATTTTCTAAATAAAAGGGTATTCTTAAATTAGTTTCAAAAAAATTTGATTGATTTACATTCCCAACGAGAGTGAGGAAAAATATTTATTTTCTACCACCCTTCCAAGTGTATTGATTTTTTTTGTTAATTTTCATAGCAATAATCTTCAGCATTTTTATTCATGTTTTTAATGAATCAGTAGAAAATTTTGATAAATATTAAGCGGATTCAAAGAATATCTAGTATCTTCATAAAGAATAAACATAAAATGACCTTCAATATATCCAGCTCCAAGTTTTAGAAAAAGAGTATTTCCAATACCTTTCAAACCCTTGTTTGCCATAGTATAGCTTTCCCCCTCCAAAGTAAGCACTATCCTAAATGTTGGGTTTATCAATCCCTCCTTTTCTTTTGCACTTTATCACACATATTCACCTCAAATAATATTATTTATTTTTGCAAACTTTGAAAATTTCTACAAATGGCCCTATGCGGTATACAATCTTACACATACTCATACACAAAACTCCACTCAACATTATGCCATTCATTCTTGTTCTCCATATAATTATATTTCACTTATTTTCACTGCTGAAGTCCAATGTATGACTATATTCTGTCTACCGTTAATTGCCATTTGAGTTGTTTCTGGAATTTTGTTTTTGCAAAATATGTTGTTTGAATTTTGAATTCCCTGTCTCCTTATACCTAAGAGCTTCTCTATGGAATAGTTGCAGCTGCTGAATCACAATGTCTTAAAACATGTGCTTTTACAATTTAGAAAATAATTTGATTATTTATTGATTTATTTTTTATGCATTTATCTTACTGATTTATACCACCACCAAAAGGGCGTAAGTGTTGGTACGCTCATAGATACTAATATACAAATTATTCACATGCAAATTACTTTTTGTACCGGTTTATACTTCCATCAAAAAAGCATAGGTTCTAGTTGTTCCATATCCTCGCCAACACTGAATATTATTTAGCATTTTCAAATTTTCCAAGTTGGAGAATATAAAATGCTATCTCATTGTGAGTTTGCTTTGTGTTTTTCAGATTGCTAATAAGATTGAACATGTTTTATGTTTCTTTGCTTTTGCCCAGTTTTTATTACCTCCTCTGTGACGTTTATATTCGAGAACTTTGTGCACTCTTCTAAAAGGATTTTTCCTTTCCTAATATTTGTAGGAGTTCTTTGTATTCTGCATACCAATCCTTTGTCAGTAATGTATATTTTGAATCCATTCTCCCAGTTTTTGATTTATTGTTTCATTCTCCTTATGTGGGATCTTTTGATGAAAGAAGTTCTCAATTTAAATATTAGATTTAACTCTCTTTTTCTTTAGAGTTAGTGCATTGATATCTTAAGGGTGTTCTCTAATTTGAAAATTAAAAGATAAAATCCCACACTGACTTCTGAATGTTTAAATCTTGAATTCTCCTATAATTGATTCTTGTGAATGATATGGGTACATGTCCACTGTCTTTCTTTTCTCAAATATCCAGGAACATTTGATTGTAAAGGCTATCCTGTCCCCACTGATTTACAATGTTATTTCTATCATACGTGTGGAAGTTTGTGTTTTAGGGATCCTTATTATGTGTTCCATTAATTCATTTATCATACTTAATATAGATTTAGAATATATTTTCCTCTTCCTCAGCTTCACAAAAGCATGTTCAGGCCTTAGTTCTCTTTTTTAGGAGTGTTTCAGATTTTTGCTTTTAGAATCAGCTTATAACAAGTTCTGAAAAATCTTCAGGAAACTTTCAGAATTAAATTAATTGCATGAATCAATTTAGGGTAGACAGATATTTTAAAATACTGAGTCTTCTAATTTATGACCATGATATATAACCCCATTAATTTAGGTCATTGTTTAGCTTCCAATATTTTATATATTTCCTAATAAAGGTGTTGCACATATCTTTCTTAGATGTATTTCCAGGAATGTTATTTAAAAATACTGTTATGAATGGAATATTTTGAAGTTATATTTTCTATAGATTTTTTTCAGGATTCCAACATCCCAGCAATAACAACAAAAACTTAATGAAATAATTGCTACTATGAAGAAAAACCACAGAGCAAGAATACAAGAACTTAGGGAAAATGTGGTCATATAAAAGAAGGTACAGAAGAAGATAAAATGGGAGTTGATAGAATCAAGAAAGAAATAGAAAAAGAGATAAATTTCTTTGAGGAATATGATTAAACTTTCATGCAGAGAACACAAAAAGAGCAGATACTACAGAAAATACTGTAAGAAAAGTAGGGGCTATAAATTGTTTAAGGGACACAGAAATCAATTATATTTATAATTTGCTTCAAAAGTAAATAACATGAGCCACATAGAAAGCAGGATCATTAGGACTTTGTACAAATAAACCATTATTCTGCTTATTATTATTATAATATGAGGTGAATGGTACCTCTGTCCTTTTCCAAACTTTTAAGTTCAACCTCTGTCCTTTTCCAAACTTTTAAGTTCAACCTAGTTAAACGTTCTGCACATATAAAGCAACCACTCCTCATTCTTTAGTCTCATTCTATATCCTGGTAACCAATATTCTATATTTTATGTCTATGAGCATACATATTATAATTAGTTCATATCAGTGCAATCACACAACTTCTGTCCTTTTTATGTATGACATTTCACTTAACATAATGTCTTCAAGGTCCATCCATGTTATCGTGTGCTTCAGGACTTTATTCTTTCTTACTGCTGAATAATATTCCATTGTATGTATATGCCTCATTTTTTAAAAATATTCATCTGTTGATGGATACTTGGGTCACTTCCAACTTTTGACATTTGTCAATAATGATGCTATGAACATTGGTATACAGATGTCTGTTCATTTCTCTCTTTCAGATCTTCCAGGGATATCCAGAGCAGCATAAGGCAACCATATACTTAGCTTCCTGAGGAACTGCCAAACCATCAGCTGTACCATTTTACATTTCCCCCAGCAGTGAGTAAGTGCTCCTATTTCTCCACATTCTCTTCAACGCTTGTGGCTTCCTGTTTGTTTAATAGTGACCATTCTAAGAAGATACTTTATTTTTGTTTTGATTTGCATTTCCCTAAAAGCTAGTGAAGCTGAACATCATTTCATGTGCTTTTTAGTCATTTGTATCTTCTCTTCAGAAAAATGTCTATTCATGTCTTTTGCCCATTTATTAATTGAAATGTTTGTCTTTATTGTTGAGTTGTAGGATTTCTTTACATATTCTGGATATCAAGCCCTTATCGCCTGTTTTACAAAGTCCTTTGAAGCATTGAAATATTTGATTTTGAGTTCTCATTTACCCATTTTTTTTTCTTTTGTTGTTTGTGTTTTGGGTGTTAAACCTAAGAAGCTACTGCCATCACTAGATCTTAGTTTGAAAGGAATATGTACCCTACAAAAACAGCCATGCTTTAATCCTGATCCAGTCATGTGGAGGTAGCTTCTTTTAATCCCTATCCAGCACTGTAGGCTGGAAATTTTATTAGATTATCTCCAAGGAGATGTGGCTCACCTAATTGTAGGGGTATTAACCCTGGATTGGAGGGAGATGTGACTCTACCCATTCCAGGTGGGTCTTCATTAGTTTACTGGAATCCTTTAAAAGAGGAAGCATTTTGGAAAAACCTTGAGATTCCAAGAATGACAGAGATCCGAGAGACTGAGAATCGCAAGAATCCACACAGCCTGAGACCTTTGGAAAATGCCCTTGGAGAAGCTTCATGAAACAAGAAGCCTGGAGAGAAAGCTAGCAGATGTCCCCATGTTGGCCATGTGTCTTTCCAGTTGAGAGAGAAACCCTGAACTTCACCGGCCTCTCTTGAATGAAGGTAACCTCTCGTTGGTGCCTTAATTTGGACATTTTTATACACTTGCCTTAATATGGACATTTCCACAGCCTTAGAACTATAAACTTGTAACGTATTAAATTCTCCTTTTTAAAAGCCATTCCAGGTCTGGTATATCACATTCTGGCAGCTAACAAACTAGAACAATGAGGTGCATAGTCTGAGATGTCCAGTTCTCTCAACATCATTTATTGAATAGACTGTTTTGTCCGAGTTGAGTGGACTTTGGGACCTTGTCAAAAAATGAATTCACCATAGATATGAAGGTCTATTTCTGAATTTCTGTTTGATTCTATAGATCAATATGTCTATCTTTATGCCAGTGCCATGATGTTTTGACTACTGTGACGTTATAATATGCCTTAAAGTCAGGAAGTGTGATACCTACCACTTCATTCTTTCTCAAGAGATTTTTAGCTAATTGAATTCCCTTTCCCTTCCAAATAAAATTGATAATTAGCTTTTCCAATTCTGCAAGGTTATCTGTTGAGATTTTGATTGGTATTACATTGAATCTGTAGGTCAATTTGAGTAGAATTGACATCTTAATGACATTTAGCCTTCTAATCCATGAATATGGAATGTCTTTCCATTTATTCAGGCCTTCTTTGATTTCCTTTAGTAATGTTTAGTAGTTTTCTCTGTACAAGTCCTTTACATCCTTGGTTATGTTTGTTTCTAGATATGTGATTCTTTTACTTGTAATGTAAATGGATTTTTTTTCTTGATTACCTCCTGTGTTGATTTGAAGATATTATGTACCCCAGAAAAGCCATGTTCTTTCAATCCTAATCCAACCTTTTTGGGCAGACCTATTGTTTGGGTGGAACTTTTTGATTAGGTTGTTTCTATGGAGATTCAAACCCCCCAACTATGGGTGCACCTTTTGATTAGATAGAGCTGTGACACCACCCATTCAATTAGTTTAATGGAGTCCAAAAAGAGATGACACAGAGAGCAGACACGTGGAGGCAGACCTTTGGATATGCTTGGAGACTGACAGAAGCTCAGAGAGAAGGCCACTGGAACCAAGAGCAGAAAGCAATGAAACCCAGGAGCCAAGGGCCAGCAGATATCACCATATACCTTCCATGTGACAGAAACCCCAGATGGAAATTGACCTTTCTTGAGTGAATGTATCCTCTTGTTAATGCCTTAATTTGAGCATTTTCATGGCCTTAGAATTGGCTTATAACTTAATAAATCTCCTTTATAAAAGCAAATCCAGTTCTGGTATATTGCATTCTGACAGCATTACCAAACTGAAACACATCCTCAGATAGCTCATTACTAGTGTACAGAATCACATTGATTTTTGCATGTTGACCTTGTATCCTGCCACTTTGCTAAACTGACTTATTAACTCACATAGCTTTGCTGTCATTTTTTTCAGGATTTTCTAAATATAGGACCATGCCATCTACAAATATTGACAATTTTCTTCTTCTTTTCCAATTTATTGCATTTATTTCTTTTTCTTGCCTAATTGCTCTATCTAGAACTTCTAACACAATGTTGAATAGCAGTGGGAACAGTGGGCATCCTTATTTTGTTCCTAATTTTAAAGGGAAAGTTTTCACTTTTCTCCCTATGGATTATGATGTTAGCTGTGGGTTTTTAATATATACTCTTTATCATGTTGAGGAAGTTTCCTTTGATTCCTACTTTTTGAAGTGTTTTTATCATGGCAGGATGCTGAATCTTGTCAAATGCTTTTTCTGCATCAATGAAGATGATCATGTGGATTTTTCTTTTTGTTTGTTTGGTGTATTACATTCATTGATTTTTTTGTGTGCTGAACCACCCTTGCATACCTGGGATAAAACAGACTTGGTCATGATGTATAATTTTTGTAATATGCTGTTGAATTTTATTAGCAGGTATTTTGCTGAGGATTTTTGCATCTATATTTATTAGAGATATTGGTGTGAAGTTATTTTTCTTGTAGAATCTTTATCTGGCTTTGGGATTAAGGTAACATTGGCTTCGTAGAATGAGGTAGTGTTCCCTCTTCTTCAATTTGTTAGAAGAGTTTGAACAAAAATAGTATTAATTCTTGGAACTCTTGGCAAAATTGGCCTGTGAAGCCATCCCCTCCTGGGCTTTTCTTTGTTGGTAGGTTTTTGATGACTGATCCAATCTTTTTACTTGTGATTGTTTTGTTGAGGTTTTCTATTTCTTCTCAAGTCAGTGTGGGCTGTTTGTGTCTTCCTAGGAAGTTGTCCATTTTATCTAAGTTTTCTAGTTGTTGGCATACGGTTGCTCATAGTAACCTCTTATAATCTTTTTTCTTTCTTCTAGGTCTGTGGCAATGTCTCCCCTCTCATTTCTGATTTCATTTATTTGCAGCTTCTCTCTTTTTGTCTTTGTCAGTTTAGCTAAGGGTTTGTCAATTCTATTGATCTTCTCAAACAACCAACATTTGGTTTTATTGATTCCCTATTGTTTTATTCTCCATTTCATTAATTTCTGCTCTAATCTTTGTTATTTCTTTCCTTCTGCTTGATTTAGAATTTGTTTGTTGTTCTTTCTCCATTACTCCAGTTGTCCAGTTAGGTTGTTGATTTTAGCTTTCTTCCTTTTTGATGTAGGCATTTAGGGCTCTAAATTTCCCTCTCAGCACTGCCTTCACTGCATCTCGTTAGTTTTGATACACTGCGTTCTTGTTTTCGTTCATCTCAAAATATTTACTGATTTCTCCTGCAATTTCTTCTTTGACCCACTGATTGTTTAAGAGCTCATTGTTTAACTTCCATGTATTTGTGTATTTCACAGTTCTCCATTCGTTATTTTTTTTTCTATTTGTTATTCATTTCTAGTTTTATTCCATTATGGTCAGAGAAAGTGCTTTATATAATTTAATTTTTTTGCGGGGGAGGTGCATAGTCTGGGAATTGAACTGGGGTCTCCTATATAAGTTAATCTTTTAAAAATTTATTAAGACCTGTTTTGTGCCCCAGCATATGGTCTATCCTAGAGAATGTTCCATGAGCACTTGAGAATATATATCCTGCTGTCTTGGGATGCAATATTCTATATATGTCTGTTAGGTCTTGCTCATTTATCATATAATTTAGGTTTTCTGTTTCTTTGTTGATCCTCTGTTTAGATATTCTAGCTATTGGAGAGAGTGCTATGTTGAAATCTCCCACTATTATGGTAGAATCATCTATTGCTCCCTTCAGTTTTACCAGTGCTTGCTTCATGTGCTTTGGGGCTCCTTGATTAGGAGCATAGATATTTATGAATTGCCCCTTTTGTTAATATATACTGCCCTTCTTTATCATGTATAACATTTTTGCATTTAAAGCTTATTTATTTTGTCTTATATTAGTAAAACTGCTCCAGCTTTTTTTTTTTTTTTTTTGGTTACTATTTGCATAGAATAACTTTTTCCATCACTTCGCTTTCCAACCTATTTGTATCTTTGGGTCTACAATGAGTCTCTTGCAAACAGCATATAAATGGATCATATTTTAAAATCATTCTGCCAATATGTGTCTTCTGACTAAGGAGTTTAATCCATTAATATTTAAAGTTATTACTATAAAGGCAGGCATTAATTCAACCATCTTATCATTTGGTTTTTATCTGTTAGGTCTATTTTTTTCTCTCTTTTTATCCGTACTATAACTCTTCAACTCAGTACAGACTCCACATCTCTCTCTCCTGTTGTTTCTTTTCAGCCAGAAGCACTCCCTTTAGTAGTTCTTCTAGAGGTGTTCTCTTATTAATGAACTCTCTCACCTTCTATCCGGCCGTGAGTATTTTAAACTCCCTCTATTTTTGAAGGGCAGCTTTGAGGGATAGAGAATTCTTAGCTGACAATTTTTTCTGTTAGTATCTTAAATATATCATACCACTGCCTTCTCACTTCCGTGATATCTGTTCTAGTTTGCTAGCTGCCGGAATGCAACACACCAGAGATGGATTGGCTTTTAACAAAAGGGGATTTATTTTGTTAGTTCTTCAGAGGAAAGGCAGCTAATTTTCCACTGAGGTTCTTTCTTATGTCTGAAGGCACAGGATGGTCTCTGCTGGCCTTCTTTCCAGGTCTCTGGGTTCCAACAACTTTCCTGGGGTGATTTCTTTCTGCATCTCCAAAGGCCTGGGCTGAGCTGTGAGTGCTGAGATGAGGAATGCCGAGCTGCTTAGGCTGTGCTACCCTGCGCTCTCTCATTTAAGCACCAGCCAATTAAGTCAAACGTCACTCATTGCAGCAGGCATGCCTCCTAGCCGACTGCAGATGTAATCAGCAACAGATGAGGTTCACGTACCATTGGCTCATGTCCACAGCAACAGGTGCCTTCACCTGGCCAAGTTGACAACTGAATCTAACTACCACTGTATCTGATGAAAAATCAACACATAGTCTTATCTCACTTTCCTTGTATGTGGTGAATTGCTTTTCTCTTGCTGCTTTCAGAGTATTCTCCTTCTGTTTGGCATTTGGCAATATGATTACTACATGTCTTGGAGCAGATCTCTTCTGTTTGGAATATCTTGGGCTTCTTGGATTTGAGTGTTTATGTCACTTATAATGGTTGAGAAATTTTTAGCCATTATTTCTCTGAATTTCTTCCTGGCCCTTTTCCATTCTTTTTTCTTCTGGGACACCCATGATATGTAACACAAAGTGTGCTTTGTGTTGCCAATGAATTCCGAGACCCTGCTCAAATTTTCCCATTTTTTTCTCCATCTGTTCTTTTGTCTATTCTAATTCAGTTGATCTGTCTTCTAGCTCACTGATTCTTTCTCATTCCTCTTTATATTTGCTGTTGTGTTTCTCCAGTATATTTTTATTTCATCTACAGTGTCTTTCATTTCCATGATAGCTGCTATTTTTTCTATGCATTCTTTGAAATTCTTCTTTATGCTCTTCTAGTATCTTCTTAATAGCCTTTTTCTCTTTATATATATTTTCCTTCCTTTTTTCAATTTGATTCAGGAGATTTGTTTGCACATCTTTGATTTGTCGTTCCAGATTCTGTGTCTTCTCTGACTTTTTATCATGTTTATTTTTGTTTTTGTTCTTGTTTTTACATGGGCAGGTACCGGGAATTGAACCTGGGTCTCTGTCATGGCAGGTGAGAACTCTGCCACTGAGCCACCATCGCATTGCCCATCTCCTCTGACTTTTTTGATTTGTTCCTTTGACTGGGCCATTTTTTCTTGAGTTTAAGTATGACTTCTGATTTTTGCTGATATCTGATCATCTGATCATCTTGTTGGGGCTATTCTGAAGGTTGGTTTCTCTCACTTGTGTAGAATTTAGTTGTTCCCTGATTTGTATTAGGGCACTGCTTTTGCTTTTGAGTTATCAGTATTTCTCAGCCATACCATGGCTGGATACCTGTGTAGGGAGTGTAGACCACCTCTGATGGGCCTGAGATAGGGTCAGAAGAGGCTCTGAAAAGCCCTGAACCTCCTCTGCACTTTACAAACTTGCACAGCAGATGGTGCTGTTGGGTGACATACTCGTCCTTGGAAGCTGCCCTATGTCTTCTGTCTTAGGAGAGGCTGAAACTATGGGATTCCTGTGCCCTCACATTGCCAGCCAATATCTGGCTTAATGTGGGGCTGTGTCCTCCACTTTACTTGCAGTGGAGGGCTCCCCTAGCTGCCCCAGTTTGCAAGGGTCAAGCTGCCCACTGCTTTTTCCCTTGAGGGTGGTAGATGGGCACCAGGAACCACAGCTGGAAATACAGTCTTCACATTTCTCAGATTCTTCATCCCTCACTGTTCTGGGCCTTAAGATGTCCTCTCCTGTGCCCTGGGTCCCCAAATAGTTGATTTAGACAGCTTCTGCCACTACTTGCTGTTTGCTGTTTGGGGGAAAATTATGCCCTCCCTAATCCTCCATTTTGGAAACTCCTCCACGTTGCCTTTTTTTTTTATATATGCTATATGGCGGGGTCACATTTTATCCTTTTTCCATGTGACTATCCTCTTATTGCAGTAGCATTTGTTGAATTTTGTTTGTTTTGGTTTTTCGTTTGCTTGCTTGTTTGTTTGGGAAGAGCATGGACTGGGAATCAAACCCGGGTCTCCCGCATGGCAGGTGAGAATTCCACCCCTGAACCACCCTTGTACCCCACAACCTTGTTGCCTTTTTATATTCTGCTCTCCCCCATGGCTTAAATCCTGCTGCGTGTCCCTGTGGGCTTGCACCTCTGTGTTTGGATATAAGCGGGAACTGTCTCCCTGATGTGGGAGGTTTTATAGTCTGTGTCTCTGGTGGGAGGTGGGAAGGATCCCAGCTGCTGCCTCTGGGCACTTCCGTAAGTGTGTGGGACTGAGTAAAGGGGAGGGGAGGGGACTGACTCTTCTGAGACAGAAGTTTCCTTGCTGATATTTTTTCTCTTTCTTCGATTCAGCATTTGTGGGATCTTTCTCCAGTCTATACCTTCTACCAGAGCTCTGAACAAGAGAAATGTCCTTTTCTTCACTGAATCTCAGTGCCGCAGAGAGGTTTTCAATAGCTGTTTATGTCACATGTGATGACATCACTTTCCCATGTTCTTAATCTTAACTTGTGTCCCTGTAGGTGTGAATCCATTGTAAATAGGACTCTTTGAAGGTGTTCTTTTAATTTAATGTGTGACCAACTGAAGCAACGTGAGCCTTAATCAGGATTACTGGTGGTCCCTTGTTTCGGTTTACTAATGCTGTTGGAATGCAATATACCAGAAACTGATTGGCTTCATTAAATTACAAGTTACAATTCTAAGGCCATGAAAATGTCCAAATTAAGGCACCAACAAGAGGATACCTTCTCAGAAGGAAGTTTCCCAGCATCTGGGACACATTTGTCATCTGGGCAGGCACATAGCTGATGTCTATTGGTCCCTTGCTCCTGGGTTCCATTGCCCTCAGTTTCTGATTCCAGTGGCTTTCTCTCTAAGCACCTGTGGGTCTTCACTTAGCTTCTCCAGGGCAAACTCAGGGTTTTATCTCTTAGCTTAGCATCTCCAACAGCTGTGTCTTGGCTTCATCTCTCTGCCCTTTGTGTCAGTTCTCCAAAAATGTCCTCACTCTTAATGGACTCCAGTAAGTGTATTAAGACCTACCTTGAATGAGCAGGGTCACATCTCAATGGCAGCAACCTAATCAAAAGGTCCCACCCATAATAGGTCTGCCCCACAAGAGTGGATTAGGAGAACATGGCTTTTCTGGGTACATAACTGTTTACAAACAGCACATCCCTCCAAAAGAAAAAGAGAAGAAACCAGAGTTGGAGAAAACTACAAACAGAAACTGGACGCCAGCAGGAACCTAGAAGGAAAAATGAGAGGCTATCACCATGTGACTGGAAAGCCAACAAATAGCAAAGATTTCCAACAGCCAGCACCAGAAGGTGACAGATATGGGGGAGGCAGCAAGCCTCGCTGATGTCTTGATTTTGAACTTCCTGTAGCCTCAAACTGTGAACTAATAAATTTCCATTGTTTAAACAAATGATTGTGAGTGATTTCTCATAGCAGCCAGCAAACTAAAACAGGGGGTAAATAATAAACAGAAACATAACTATGCCAATCTTCATTTTATCAGCCATCACTGTTATGAATTCTAAGCCCTTTAAAACTTGGTCCTTTGGCTAACCCAGATGGGGCAAAACAAAATGTTCACCCTTTGTTATGAAACTGACAACGTTTATATCCAGAATGATGCTTGCCAGAGAATCTAAAATTCTCCTGAAGGGGGAGAAAACACATCTGCTACCCCAATATGAAGGCCAGAGTGAGCTGCATGCTCATAATTATCATCTGTAATTACTAGAAGTAAAGGAAATGAGAAATTACCTTTTTGACAGAGGCTCAGAACAGCAATAGGATCCTGTGTTTTTGGCTGACAGACCTGCTACTTTGGAGCTTAACACTTCTCATGCTTACTCAGAACAAAAAGGAAAATTCAGTGGAGTATGTAGAGGAAATCCTTTTGAAAATAAG
Source organism: Myrmecophaga tridactyla (assembly GCA_004026745.1). Classification (NCBI taxonomy): domain Eukaryota; kingdom Metazoa; phylum Chordata; class Mammalia; order Pilosa; family Myrmecophagidae; genus Myrmecophaga; species Myrmecophaga tridactyla. The sequence goes on along the minus strand of PVIY010013211.1, from coordinate 11,641 downwards.
CCCAAGTTCCTCTTGACAAGTAACATATCTTTATCTCCTTTCTTCCTCTAAAAAGCTAGGATATGGGTGCACGGGTGTTTCAGTGGTAGAATGCTTGCCTTCCATGCGGGAGACCCAGGTTCGATTCCTGGACCAGGACCCTAAAAAAAAAGCAACCTAAGCTAAAATTTTTTTAATTCACCACTCAACAATATTTGTTGATCAACTAGTAAGCTACTCTCATTCTTCAAATCATCCAGTCACTACATCAAGATTGTGAAGAAAAATGTGTAACCAAGAAATCAGAAAATAATATGATCCTATAGAAAAGGCCTTTTAAATGCTACGGGAACACAGGAGCATGAGTGATCTATAATGCTAATTATAGTATTCCAGTAAAGGCTTCACAGAAAAAGAAACATTTGCTCTGAGTCTTGAAGGTTAAATGGAAGATAAGAGGGTGATATTCTAGGAAAAGGGAATTCATTGTGCAAGAGCACAGAGTATGAAAAAGATATCTTCCAGAAATAGAAAGTAATTAATTACATTTATCTAAATAGTAGTTTTCATGGAAGAGATTTTAGGCTGTCATCCCCCAAAGAGACCATCAAAATACCTGTTGGGTCAAGCAAGGACAGGTTTATTGCTTACTGCAGTTAGGGAAGCCACTTATTAATTTGACAGTCCTAGTAGTAGCTCGGAAGGGGGAATTCAAAAGCAGCTTTTGTGAGGTTTTGGGTCTAATTTAAAGCATGTCTTTCCATTAGAGGGTCTGATTGATATTGAACAAAGTTTATCATGGAACAGTGGAATAAGGGGGGAGCTTTGAAAGAGTCTCTGAAGACTAAGTAGTCATTTGATGAGCCCAGGTGAGTTATCAATTGTTGGAGAACAGGCTATTTATGTAATGACAACAAATCAGTTGTTTAGATGAATGAATTCAGAGGGTTCTGAAATGAACAATGTGTAACTTCATCATCCTGTTCAGGATTTCCTGGAATATTAAGGTCAGGTTAATTCAGAGGTTGAAAAATAAAGTTATGCTATTGTTGATAGTAAGCTGTATGCTTGTAGGAGGTTTCAGTTGTTAAGAGTAGAAGCAGATGAAATAGAATTTGGGATCAAATCACAAAAGCCCTGTGTGCCATTTTGAAGAATTTAAAATAGAAAAAGAAAGGAACAGACTAGTTCCCACACTAAACTGCTTTGCAGAAAGAAAACTTATTTAATCCTTGTAGCAATCCTATTGTAGAGATATTATCATCTTCTTACTCCAGATGATGCTACTGAGACTTAGGGAGGTTATATACATATATATTTAAAATCTTGCCCAATGTCACTTAAGAAATAGTGAAGAAACACAAATTCTGTTCTATCAGATTCCAAATCATCTTTTTCTTTCTTTTACATAATGTTGCTTCCAGTAGACTGTAAGACAGGGTGTGAAGTGAAAATATTTTTCTTTTTCAAGCTATTCAATCTGTAGACTTATGGACCACATAGTTTCTTTTTAGAAATGCAGACTCATAATCCTCATCACAGAACTATTGAATAAATGTCAGCTAATAAAATCATTAAGTAATGTCTATGCACATTAAAATTTGAGAAACATTGTTTTAGAGTTCTGCAGAGTTCTGGAGCTGCCACCTCCATGAGATTAATTCATGTTGCACAATGGGATTTTCTTTACCCCTAGAGTTCAGTCTTTTTACCCTTATAGTCTTCATTTGTGATAGGAAAACAGAAGTCAAGATGGCAAGAGAAATGTTGCTTTTCTTGTAGATGTTCCTCCCTTAAGAATTTGCAAGACCTGAGCCTAGTCCTAGTTGGGCGGTAAGGACCTACCATTGCTTCCAAGATGGAACCTGAAGTTCATCTAGAGAACAGAACTGAGACTCTGGACCAGGTGGTCAAAGGGCAGAAGGGGAGAAAAGACCAAAGGGAAGATGAGAGAAAGAAGAGGAGGGGTAAAAATAAGGATAGGATGAGACTTCAAAGAGATTTCTAGCTATCCACCAAAAAGCATTTCTATGGACTTTTGGAAATATGGATATTTTATATCATCTGGATCCACAGATATTGGTCATCATAATATCATTCCCTTTCTGGTAATAATCTGTACCTCCACTGTAACTAACTTTCTCATCATTTTCTTCATTTATTGATCCATCAACTACTATTTTTTGAATACTTATGTCAGATATGGCTCTAGGCAATATATATACTCTAACAAGATAAAATCTGTGCTTCATGGGCTTATATTCTAGTGGGAAGGAGAGAGGGAGGCTGTTAGTTTGGGGAAAAAGGATGATTTCAGATATGTCTAAATTAAAGAACTTCTCTAGGTATATAAATATTTATATAGATATAAATAAATATCTGGGCTGGAAGATTAGGCAACATTTGAAATTGGGCTTTTGGTGGGCAACACGGGAACAACAGGAAAGCTTGTCCTCTAATAGAATGGCACATCAGCGTGCTTTATTTCAAAGCAGTGCAGGCAGTAGGGTGGTCATTGTGGCTTGGATGGGAAGAGAGATAAGAGGATTCCTTGTACCATGGGAACATTTTAAAAGAGTTTTCAATGTTTTACCTACAGCAACCTCTTTTTGGACCCTGAACACAAAGAATAGTTTCTCTTGCTCTTACTTTCTTTGTCTTTGGATCCTTTTGCTCAAACCCCCTTGTTGATTTTTTTTTTCCTGTGTGTGAACCCTGCATGAAAGCATTCAATCTCTGTGCCCAGGAAGCAAGTGCCTTGTAATTCCAGATCCATTATTCCAGTGTTAATAATCCATCATAGCTAGCCTCTCTTTCTCTCTCTCTCTCCCCTTTCTCTTTCTCCCTCTTTCTCTCTCCCTTATGGTTTGGATCTTTTTAGTGCTGAAGGAAAATAAAAGTGAAGTATACATCTTTATGATGACATTTGAATCAAAGAGATCTGAATAGCCCTTTAGATAGTGATTTATACTTTATAAAATATTTTCACATACTTTATCACAAGAACATAAGTTAAGTATAATGCATCCTGTTTAACGTAATGGTAAACTGAGGGACTAGAAGTGACGTTTGTAAACTGGAAGCAGTATAATGTATAGTGGCTAAGTATGGAAAGAGATGGTCCTAAATTTGAAGTCTGATTATGCTTATCACTCTGTGTGACATTGGACAAGTCTTTAAGAATTCTAAGACTCAACTTTGTCTCACACAAAATGAGGATAACAGCAGGATATATTTCCTATGTTTGTTGTATTAAATGAGATAGACATGTATATGCCTGGTTCATAGAAAATAACCAATAAACTAGGGTATCACTGTAGTAATGAGGAGAAAAACTTTCAAACTCCCATTCCGTGCTCTTTTATGTTTCTAGAGCAGAGCTTGTGTTTTTGAGTGCAAAATGGGCAGTTCATCCACAACAAAACTTGCCTTCTTTCTTTTCTCTCACCCTCCCAAGTAATTCAGAGCTTTCTCTAGTTTTCAAAAGCAAAGCAAAGCAAAAACCTAATTGAATTAGTAAGTGAAGGGTAATATTTATACATCTTTGAAAATGCTGTTTACAAAAATGTTTAATACTTTAGGTCAACAAATAATTTTAATCAGCATTTTCATTTTATAGAGCAAGGACATTTATCCCCTTAGCATTTTGTTTAAGAATATCTGGACTGCATGTAGTACTGCCCATCAAGCTTTTGAATTATTTTTCATTTGGCTTCCTGAAAGTCCTCAATGTTTTGATGCTGTTTCAGAGTCTGCATCTAATAATTTTAATTAAAGAAGAAACATTTAAAGCATGAGGACATATTTATAATATTTTGCTAACTGAAAATCAGGTGACAAAACATCACACATGTACAGTATGAACCAAAGTAAAAAATGATAATTTTAACCAACAAAATGTATGGAAAAATAAAAGACAGGAAATGTGTACTCCGAAATGTTAAGAATGATTTGCTGGATAATTTTAATTTTTTCCTTTGTGCTTTTCTTGTTCATTACTTTTTTAACAAAATGATTAGAGAAGATGCTCAAAAACTATTTGTTGAATTAGTGGATGGATAGAATTTCCAGTAATTCCCTCCCCTAAGCTCTTCCTTCCTCCTCAGTTTACAAGGTGCTACCACAGGGTGACACATTCTAACCAAGTTTTCTCAGCCTTGACCCTGTCAACATTTTGGGCCAGATAATTCTTACTGGCAGGGGGAGGAGGGGCTCTCCTGTGGATTGTAGGATATTTAACAGCCTCTCTTGTCTCTACCCACTAGTTGCCACACCCAAGTTATAACAAACAAAACTTTGTCTAGACAATGTTAAATATCCCCCCAGGAAGGGCGGGGCAAAAATCACTGTTCTAACTGCTTCCTGGACAACAATCCTGACATTAAGAATAACTCTTAATCTGGCATTTCTTTTGGAGCAGTCACTATATCTTTCAACAACATTTTTCTCCTTGAATATGCTATTCTACCACCCAAAGACTTGAAAAATCCATCTGAATAATTTACTATAAATGGAGACCCACTGAAATGTTTTCATTTTTTAAATGTGTGCTTGGGTGGTTGTTTTTCTTTTGGTCTCTGGATTCCCTTCAGCTCTCTCATGCTGCTCTGTTTCATGGGCATTGGACAGTACACCCTTACTAAGAGCGAGACCAATCGCTTACATGCCAATCTTCTCGTTTCAGTCCCACTGCCTCTGTCGTATTTGACAACTTTGTTCAGTGTGAATAGCCTTTAAATGTCAATCAATGCACTAAAAGCCATTTATTTACACAGTAAGGACTTTAGCTAACATAAGAAACCTGAAGGCAGACCTAATCTTCAACAGTGAAGCTGTTCGTGCATAAACGGCCATACTCTGTGCAAAAGAACAAAACACACACATTTTCAAGACAGTGGCCACCATCCCAAATATCATGCCCTCCTGTAATCACATCCAATGGCAGCAATAAAAGGGTACACTAGGGATGAAAATTTTTCCCCCAAAGACCCAACAGATACCTTCTCTGGTACTTTTGGCCATTATTGGGTCACATGGGTTGATCCTACTTTCCAGGGAGGCTAGGAAAGCAGATACCTAGCTTTTTTTTTTTTTAACTATAAAGCAGAAAGTGGGCCCTGCGAGTAATAATGCAAAGAAAGGGAATAGATACACGGTAGGAAACTAACAGGGTCTTCTGTCCTAGCTACTGTCTGGTGTCTCTATCTCCAGTCTCAGGACTCTTGCAGTCTTCATATTGCAAAACCTAGATCACATGTCTACACCCTCACTGCAGTGAAGGCTGAAATGTAGTTTAGGGAGTTTACCTTGGATGAGACTTACATGGGGGGTCCTAGAATACCATAGGGAGACTATTCAAAAGACATAAGGATCCACAATTCAGAGATACATGGCATAGATAGGTTTATAATTCCAACCTCCTCTTTCTTGATCTTGGATTATTTACTTAATCTCCTTGATTTTCAGTTTCTTCCCTTTTAAAAAAATTTCTAAATTTCAGCCTTCATTGCAGTGAGGGTGTAGGCATATGATCTAGGTTTTGCAATAAAGGTGAACTAAATGTTACGGGCTTAGTACAGTGACTGCTATATGAACAAGTGCTGTGTAAGACTAGATTCCTCTATTTGTTTTTTTTTATTCCTCAGTACAGTTAAAACTATTCCCTTTATGGTATCTAACACATTCTTTCTTATGTTTATGGTTGCTTGTCATCATTCTCCAATTTTATTTTAAGTTTTATGAGCCAGGGACATTGTCCTAGATCAGTGCTTATCAAGTCACTTGTAAAGAACCAGTTACTTTATATATATATATAAATATACATATACATATATAGTCAGTAACAGACTATTTTCATAAACTATAATAAAAATAAATTACTTGAAAAATGAAATTTTAAAGATACAAAAAAATACAAGCTCCAATTTTTATCATATTCAATAAACATAAAAAATCACTGTGTCAAAATGCTATAAATGCTTCCAAATGCTTACTTTCAGTTACTGTGCTTAACCCATTGTGGACAAATAGCAAACCGTTCACAGACTAGGCCTGCTGTGGCTCACACTTGATTAGCATGGCCTGGACTCTTGCTGCTCAGAGTATGGTTTGAAGGCTGGAAGTTTCAGCCTCACCTGGGAGTTTGTTAGATATTCAGCATCTCAGGCCTTATCTCACATCTATTGCACACTGAAATGTGAGAAGCACTGTCTTGGATAACCATAAATCCTTCGCATTTTTGAATTCAGTGCCTTCCATGAAGCAGATGCTCCTTCAAAATTTATTAAAGTCCTTTGAAAGAAGAGCCAAAATGAGACCCAAAATGGGACTCTCAGTGTATCTGGCAAGTGATTTGCATTTTATTGGGATCCTGTGAGTATTTGTGGATCAAAAATTGAGCAGCTTTTGATGTCCACCCCTATTGCCAAAAGTAATCATTTTTATATGAATAGAGACTCTAATGTTTTTAAAGATTAAATTATAAAAATTCATATTCTCACTGTCTGTGTATATGTATGTGTTTGTTGGTCTCTCTGTGAGCCATGTAGAGGAGGAATGTAAATCTGCCAGTGTGTAATTTGCTGTTTATGTTTCATTTAATTATGATTGAAGAGAAAGGTTTCAAGTGGTAGGATAATTGTGGGGAAAAGAAGATTGGCTTTGAAGTCAATCCAGGTTCCATCTGAATGCTGAATCTTTGTCTACTATAGACTGCTCAAAATTTCCTCATCTGTAAAATGGGGGTAATTATTCTGATTTTATAGGTTTGGTGCAAGGTTAAAATAATTTCTGTTAGGCACCAGCATGGTCTCTCTTATATTATTGGTACTCAATAATTGTTCTTTGCCTGAAAGGAAAGAAAGTCAAATAATTTTAGAGTTTTTATTTATTCTTTAATAAGGCTGTTGGAAGAACTGAAATGCATACAAGGAAATTGACTATAAATTACATAAAAAGGTTAATGTGAACGCAGAAAAAAAATTAGTCTGGCAGAGAATGATATAATAGCTGTTTCTTACAGATAAGTACCTGCTCTAATGTCTTGCTCATCGGAGATGCTCCATAAATGTTTCTGGAAGAAATAGTGAATTCTTTGAAATCAGGAACCGTGTTTTATTCTCTGTAGTCGGTGGTCCTCTCATCATGTTCATATGTCAGGGTTTCCCAAAAAGTGTGTCACTGCATACATCTAGAGAGCCAGAAATGGTTTTCAAGTGTCCTTGACCTCTAAGCCTTCTGGGCAGCCAAGGAGGACTCAAAAAGCTGTAGCAGCCTTTACCTTTTACCCTCATTGTTATAGTTTTTCTGACATGAAACACAAGCCCATCTTATCTTTCTAATGAGAATTATTTATTAACATTTCTCTCCCGTAGAAAAAAAATACTTTGAAACGGGGCATGAAAGTTATTCATCATTGTGTTATGTCCACTTCCTTTCTCCTGGACAAGTGCAATGCATCTTCATGTGAAATTAGATGATATCATCACCAATTACTTTCAATATAACCTTGACCTCTATCACTAAGAGTGTTCTCTTTCATTACAATTTAATGCCTCCCAAGCACAGGTGCTGAAATGATTTTACAAAGGGTACTGTTAGAATTCCTTGCTCAGTTTGTTGTTTTTTTTTTTTTTTCTCATGGTCAGGCACCGGGAATCGAACCCAGGTCTTTGGTATGGTGGCCGAGAACTGTGCCACTGAGCCACCGTGGCCTGCTCAGTTTGCTTTTTGATCTTTCTGATCACCTCGAAGAGAAAGTCTCATTTCAATGCTAGTGTGACTTAAGCACCTTGTCAGTTACATGCTATTTTCTCTTTTTAACAACGGGAATGCAAGGCCTTATGTTTTTCAGCAGGCAAAAATCTCTAGCTCAGATTTAATAACTTTGTTTTATTTTTATCATATTTATTTTAATGGTTTCTTTTCATTTAAAGCAAGAATTAAGGATTTTTTCCATTTAAGCTATGGTAACATAAAGTTACATTTCAATATATACTTGTTTAAGAACAAAATGAGTCAATATTTTTCATGGATACAGCAAATATATGAAAATGATATGGATATAAGTGGTATTTGAAAACACCAGTATAAGAGAAAGGTTATTGGGTTTTGAATCTAAAGATCTATATGATTGGAATACAGCTGTATCAGTTACTCAAGAAAGTTACTTAACGTTCGTTAGCCTAAATTGTTCCCCTTCGCTGTAGAATAAAGATGACAGCAACTAAAGGAACATGTCTTAGGGATTATATGAAATAATGTCCATGAGAGCACTTTGTAAACTGAGGAGGTATGCACATTTTAATTTATTCTCTTTATCAATGCATCATTACTGGCATTTCAAAGTGTAATTTTTTTTTTTTAATTTGCATATGGGCAGGAGGCACCAGGGATCGAACTCCAGACCTCCAGCAAGGTAGGTCAGAGCTCTGCCTGCTGAGCCACCGCAGCCGCCCTAAAGTGTAATTTATATCACAGTAGTTCTAAGTTTGCAAAAAGCATGATAGAAGTGTATGCAATTTTAAGGACTTGGGAATAGATCATCAATAATAAAAATGACTTTTTAAGATTCAATAAAAGCTTATAAATATCAATAACATTAGTATCAGGTTTATTGTCAAGGTTTGTTATATGCCCAGCTAGCTTCAGAGTTAGCTGAATAATACTAAGAGAAACTGTTTCGAGCAAACCACCCAAATTAGCAGGGTCATAAGACTCTGCAGTCAATCAAGGACCTCCTTGAGCCAAGGATGAAAGGAAACCAAGTGGAGTGGAAGAAAGTAGTTGGATCTCGGGAGAGAGCTGATTAGGGAACTGTGTTCTGGGGTGGCATGACCTATTTTTAGCCCCAACAACATAACCATGGAAACCTTAGTGAATACGTCAGAAGCCAGAAGGCAAGTGTCTAAAAAATCTGTGGGGCTTTCACACTAGGGTTGAGGGTATGTGTTCTCAACTGGCCTGCTAAAAAACAACCTACAATAATCTAAGCTTCATGAAACTGAGAATACACTACAGTCTCCCAATCATCACAGCCCAAATATTCCAAATTGTAAGTGGCAAAAAGGGGAGAGATGTCGACTTTCTGGGAGCCCCCGGAAGAGAAAACCAGTTGGTCTTTCATGGGCTTGTTTACACACTGGCTGCCTGGTGGGAGCTCTTGAGGCTGGATACCAGAAAGGAATACATATTTGAATCTCAAAACAACTCTTTGTTAAATGGCTTTGGGAACCAGTCAGATGGGTGGTTCTGAGTGAACAAAAATCACAGGAAAGGAATGTTATCATTTATCACCTCTGCAAAAATAGTAGCAATAAAGGTCTTTGACCTTCTCACAATTTGTTACAAATTGTTACAAATTCTTCCCACTATTTCTGACAAATTCCGATCTTTTTATTTCCAATAGCTTATGCAACTAAAGGCAGTTTGTATTGCCATGAATGATGTTAGCCATCAATATTATTGTAGTATTGATCAGGCCAGCGTCAGTAGGACATTTTTCACAACATCAACTTTACTGGCTAAGCCAATGGTTCTCAAAGTGTGGACCACGGACCCCTGGAAGTGCTCAACACCTTCACAAGGGTTTGTAAGGTCAAAACTATTCTCCTTTTCTCTCTTTCTCCCGTGAGAGAACAGTGATGCTTTCAGAGGCTACACAAAGTGTGATATCACAAGAAACCGAATGCAGAAACAGGTATGAAAATCCAGCTGTCTACTACTAAGCCATCAAAGAGATTTGCAAAAATGTTAAATAATGCCACTCTTCTCATTAATTATTTTTTGTTTTAGAAATATAGTTGTTTTCCCATTGAAAATGTTATTTATACTAATATTTATTTGAGTTAACATGTGAGGGGCTATTTTTTAAGTAAAAAATTTTTCTGTTTTAATTTTAAATATGAAACAGCATTAGAGATATAAGCCACATAAACAAAATCAATACTTTAGGAGCATAAAGAGATCCTGAGAGCAAAATTATTGAGACCCACTAGGCTAGGCTGTTAAGCTGCCAATTCCTGCAGGGCTAATTTTATCTGTGGTTTGTATTTTCTGGTGTTGGCTTTAGGAAAGATAATTCCATCCAAATTCTAGTAGCAATTTCAAAAGGGAGCAGCTGGTTGTAACCACATTCAGATTTATATTTCATTGTTGTTAATTACATTCACAAAGTTGTGCTACCATCATATCCATTAGCAAAATATTTCCATCATTACAAATAGGAATTCTGTACATTTTAAGTTTTAGCTTCCTATTCATGGTGGCATTATTCACAATTGCTAAAAGAGGAAAATAACCCAAGTGTACATCAGCCGATGAATAGGTTATCAAAATGTGGTCTATACATGCAATGGAATATTATCCACCTGTATAAAGAAATGAATTTATGATACATGCAACAGCATGGATGAACCTTGAATAAATCATCTTGAGTGAAATAAATCAGACACAAAAGAACAAATATTGTATAATCTCACTGAAATGAAATAATTAGAATAAGCTAATTAGGATAATTTAGAATACAGGTTACTAGGAGACAGAGTGGAATATAGAATAAAGGTTTTTTTTTTTTAAATCCATGGAATGGCACTATACAAACCCCAAGTTAAGATGTTGTGTTTTCCCATTTTATAGATAGGGGAACTGAGTTTTTAAAAAGTTAGATAATTGTCCAAAGTTTATGCCTGTTACAAGTGGCCAAGCAGTGATTTGCTTTTGACTGCTCTACTATAACACAATGATGTGTTAGGAAACCACATCATTGTGTTTTCCTAACAGCAGATTAGAAAGTAGCAGGCTTCTATTTAATACACAAAGGACATAGTTTCTACTAAGACAGTATTGGAGGCAGCAGTTTACAAGTCTTTAAGATATGGGAACTGACAAATCCTCTTTTGAGACCGCCTCACATACAGACAGCACATAGATACCACATGCTCAGGTATAGGGTTGAGCATTTGTGACAAATACATGTAAATAATGGTTTATATAATAAGCAATAAATGATAAATGACCTTAAGGCAGTGGGAAAAATTATTTCCCCATGAAAACCTCTCACTGACGCATTCTAGATGAAAGGGCTTGAAGCAGTACAGGCTTGCTCTTGAATCCTGGCCAGGTCACGCTGACGGGGGCCCAGACACCCCACAGCCTGGATTTGCTGCACCCTTACTATTGCAGTGTTGATGGCGAATAGCTGTGGATGTTTCCCAGATCTTACTTTTTAAGAAGCAATTCTCTTTGGATCAGTGCTATTTATTTATACAACCGGACAAAAACAAAACCTCGTGTGCCCTTTTTTGTTTGTTTATTGTAAATTCAGGTCAATTGGTACTACACAGTTAATAATCTAGTTACATTGTGTGTCTATTTATATTATGTGAATGTTTATAACCAGTAGATTTCTCCTTTTCTGGACTGGCAATCTAAAATTCTAAAAAAAAAATTTGCATTTAATCTCTGTGGTTACCACTTTCCTCTTTGCTAGGTAATGGGAATTGTGTCCAACTCAAATGATCTGACAGTTCCTGGAGATGCCGCTTCCCCAGCCGTGCCTCTGTTGCAAATGGGGCTGCTTTATGACTTCGTGGTGAACCTCATGGGTCACGCTTCAGCCTTGAAGGAAGCCCTCTGGCTCAGGAACAAATCACGGCCATAACCC
>PVIY010013210.1:37227-59879 GCA_004026745.1 Myrmecophaga tridactyla | reverse complement strand
TGCCGTGCCGTCTTTCTAACTCTGCAGACCTAATCAGAACTGATGGGTTTAAGGTAAAGGGACAGAATTTCCACGTAATGGGCAGAAAAGCATTCTAACAAGCTTTATGAGGGCAGGACTACGCCCGACTTGTTTCCTCTGATTTCCCCACTACCCGACAGAACCAAAACAGAATGTGGAATGAATGAATGTTTCGTAAATGAGACTGAAATGGGCAGCTGTGAGGCAGAATGCTCTTCTACTCGGAAGTAGGCATCCCCGCCTCTCAGAGATGCTGTGGAGGGTAAGCCCGCCCTGGGTAGGTCTCCTACAATCCTGGGATGAGCCACATTCTTTAATTGCTCTTATAAGACAGCAAACTCCTCAGGATAAGGATTGCTGAGCCTTCCTGCTTCCTGTACTCCCAACATCAGGAGAGCGGCTGCCACAAGCAGAGCCCTTGGTGTGCATTTGCTTTTTCCAATGGGAACGAAGAAATACCAAACCATCTCTAGAGATGAGGGCCACCGAACACAGTACTTTTTATCATCCCCTGTGGGAAAAGGGAAGCATTTAATAGCCTTAAAACTGAAGATGATGAAAGAAACCAAAATTTGGAATTATCTTGGGAGAGTAAGTTTAAAGAAGAAAGTTTCGTATTAGGGTAGGAGCCTGAGACTTTCATAAAATGCAATTGCAAAAACTTTCATATTTCCAATTAGAAATTTCTGAATATTCTTTTCTTTTCTTTTTTCATACAATAAGATCCATTTATGGGAAACTCAAAAACAGACAAGAGGAAACTAGAGGAGTAGAAGTCAAATTAGTGTTTTCTTTGATGCATTTAGGGTAGGTATCAACCGGGCAAAGTTACAAGAGTCGTAAATATTCTTTTTAAATACTAGCATTTTACCTAAGAAATCTGTTCGTATATTGGAGGCAAGCTATTGATCAGTGACTAGATTTTAAAAAGCAAAGAAAATTAGTAAAATCTTTCTTCCCCCAGCATAACTAGATGAAGCTGCTTTCAAGAGGAATAAAATGGCTGAATTTCCTGAATGAAAAAGTGCTTTAAAGATATTTTCTATGTTTATAGACTGTGATTGAAATGTCATATTTTGAGGGTCTAGGGAAATTAAAAATTGAATGTAGATTTCAGGCATATTGACCGCACTGATTTAAACACACACATACACACACTTCTATTCCCATAGTCAATAAATGCAATTTCATAGGCACAAGTGCTACTGGAAAAATTTAAATCAGGTAATTTGGTTACTTGCTTTATTTGCACCTATTTGCGTTACATCTGCTTTCACAGCAGGGGTATAATCAACTCCCTCATGCCCAAATCAGAATCTCATACATAGGACTTGAAGTCCATTAACAATCAAAGTCATTTTTGACAACAGAGCTAGTTTCTATTCAGCCCCAGTGGCTGACCCTGGGCGCCGTCTCCACGCTGCTCTGCTGCGTGCGGGGCCGCTCAGCTGCCTTGTGTGAGGGCCGTTGGCCCAGAGGCCCAGCCAGGGCAGAGGTGGACCTGGTTTGCACAAATCACATGGTCAGCCCGGGGCTCCACTGCAACAGTCCCACAACTGTATCTGACGATGTTCTATCAGAAGAGAGCACAGTGCTCTCCAAGACCAATTAAAATCAGCTTCATATTGTCTCCTTTTACTTGCTTCATTTGATAGTGACAGAATCGCCAAATTCAAAAGATTATGGGGCGACAAAGGTGAATGAAGTAAACAGCTAACATCAGACACCATTTCCAAAGCGACTGCCTGGCTGAGCCTTTAATAGAATTTCCCAGTTTACAACTCTGAAGATGAAGAAGGCAAGTTACCATGGAAACAAATAGTCCCTTTAAGGAGAAACAGGATCCTCTCCTAGTCCAGCTCTTTCCAGAAGGGAAGAGGGGGGAGGGGGGAAAAAGCAAGTCCTGCATCTGGGACTAGAACAATGAAAGGATATGTTCTCATTATTAAAATTTTTACCAATGAAATCTGATGGGAGGTTCAGCTCAAGACTATTTCATTTTCTTAGCTATATTATTAAAAACCCCAAATCAGATCTTTTAAGATAATTAAGCAAGGTGGCATTTTATTGATCATTCCTTAACAATTTTTTTCTTTACTCACTTAGTAGCACATGCTGGTGACAAGTGAGACCCTCCAGTACAAGAATGTATGAAGGCAAAGAAGAATCACTTTTCCTGGACTTCCATTCCCAGCACACACACCCCAAGGCAATACCCCTTTGGCTGTTTTACGGTACCTCTGCCTTGTTCATTTTTACATTTGAAACAATATATTCAGATGAGAGGAGTGTTGGGTTTTGTTTTTGCTTTTACTAAAAGAGAATTATATCATGCACATATTCCTGTGTAACGAGCCCTAAAACTTAATGGTATAAAGTAATTATTTAATTATGCTTAAAATTAGGAGTTCTGTGACTCAGGAATTTGACCTAGGCACAGCTTATCTCTGTTGATAGTGTCAAGGTGTCTGGCTGAAGGTGACTCAATAACTTGGCGTTGGAATCCTCTGGATGCTTCTTCACTATACTTGTCTGGCAGTTGGTGCTACCTGTTGGCTGGGTCCTTACCTTGGCTGTTGGCCAGACACCTACTGTGGTGGATTAAAGCTGTTATGTACCCCAGAAAAGGCCATGCTCATTTAATCCATTCCTGTGGGTGCAGACCTATTGTTGCTGGGAATGTGGTTAGATTATTTCACTTGTGATGTGGTCCACCTCATTTGAAGTAGGTCTTAATCCTTTTACAGGAGTCCTTTATAAGAGGACAAAACACATACAGAAGATAAGAGATGAAATTAAGAGAAGCTCATAGGAAATGCCCCAGGGAAGCTGAGAAGACCCACAGATGGAGAGGGAAGAAGCCACAGATGGAGAAACCAGAAACTGAAACAGTGAAAACCCAGGAGAGAAGAACCAGCAGACGTTGCCATGTGCCCTCCTATGTGATAGAGGAGACACTGGTAACGGGTCTTCAGAGAAGGTATTGTCCTGTTGATGCCTTAATTTGGATATTTTCGTGGCCTTAGAATAGTAATTTGTAAGCTAATAAATCCCCATTGTTAAAAACCAGTCCATTTCTCGGACATTGCATTCCTGCAGCTTTAGCAAACTGAAACACATACCTACATGTGAGTTCTCCACATGGACTCTTCTTTGAACTACCTTACAGCATGATAGTTGAATTCAAAGGATGGAGTCCCAAGAACAGAGCAGAAGCACATGGCATTTTTATAATTAAGCCTCAGAAGTCAAATGACATCATTTCCACTATACTCAGTTGAGGCAGTTAAAATTTTTGTAAAAACTCAGAAATGGATAGCACAATACTACCTAACTGTAATACAATAATGTTAGAACACTAAATGAAGCTGAATGTGAGAATGATAGAGGGAGGAGGCCTGGGGGCACAAATGAAATCAGAAGGAAAGATAGACAATAAAGACTGAGATGGTATAATCTAGGAATGCCTAGAGTGTATAATGATAGTGACTAAATGTGCAAATTTAAAAATGTTTTTGCATGAGGAAGAACAAAGGAATGTCAATACTGCAGGATGTTGAAAATAGATGGTAATTCATATTTTAAAACTTTAACTTACGTGTGAGACTAAAGCAAAAAAATATTTATTTGGTACAAAATTTATGCTTTGACTAGTGCATTTCCTAATATAACTTATGTGAACAGCTTAATTGAACACCATAAGTACATGGAACCTTGAGTAGGGCACAAGATTTTGTAGGTTTCTCCAGAGTGATGCCCTGATAAATCCCAGAGTAATTGGAACAGTGAATAAAAAAGTATTTGCAAAGTCCCCTTCGGGAATAGTGAGAAAGGCGGAAAATTCAACTTCCCCATTTGGAGAATTCTTGATATTCTCACAAGCAGTGGGGACAACCAAAGCAATAGGCTGAGCCCCCAATCTTGGGGTTTGTTCATATAAAACTTAACCCCACAAAGGATAGGCTAAGCAAAATATAAAATAAAAAAAAATAAAAGGTCTGTCCAGGTTCAAGGGGAAGAGCTTAATGGGAGGAGTACTAAGGTCTCATCATAAGAAGAACATGAGAGAGGGAAGATGTTGTGACCATCTTTGGAAAAAACAATCTACCACAAATACATTAGTTTGTGACTTGCTTTTATTGTAAAATATTTCATTGGCATCCCAACAAATCCATAAAGATGTATTTTCTCTCTTTTTCTTATTTTTTCATAATTATAAAATAACTTTAAATTCCCAAAGTAACAAAATTACTGTAATAAAACCTGGAAAACATAAAAGAAAAATCTATTCACAATCTTCCTCCTTGTGGTAGTTAGATTCAGTTGTCAACTTGGCCAGGTGAAGGCACCTAGCTCTGTTGCTGTGGACATGAGCCAATGGTACGTGAACCTCATCTGCTGCTGATTACATCTGCAGTCGGCTGGGAGGCGGGCCTGCTGCAATGAATGATGTTTGACATAATTGGCTGGTGCTTAAATGAGAGAGCTCGAGGTAGCACAGCCCAAGCAGCTCAGCATACCTCACCTCAGCACTCAGAGCTGAACCCAGGCCTTTGGAGATGCAGAAAGAAATCACCCCGGGAAAGAAGACCAGCAGAGATCACCCTGTGCCTTCCCACGTAAGAAAGAACTTCAGTTGAAAGTTAGCTGCCTTTCCTCCAAAGAACTAATGAAATAAATCTGTCTCTGGTGTATTGCATTCCAGCAGCTAGCAAACTAGAACACTCCTTAACCCAGTTACAGTAATTATTTTTATCCTTTTATCCCCATAATTTCTGCATAATGTACATAGAATTTTGCATTTGTATAGTCCCTTAATATGTAAGTCCCAAATTCACATCTCGATGTACTCATTTTCTTTATTTTTCTTGCATGGTCAAAACAAAAATAAGAATGGGATTGCTTTGCCTAGTCCTACCTAAAACTCATTAGGAAAAAATCACATCCAGGCTTTCCAACAACTATCAGGCAGAGACCCAGCACTCTGGCAAGAAGAAAGTGCCATGAATGAGCTGTACGCACTCCCTTAGCTATGTAAGGAGCAAGCAGGTAACTGAGCTTGGTGGAAAATGCCAGCAGGTAGGCCTGAGCCTACTAGTAAAACTCTAAAAGCTTGACTCTGGGGTTTCAGCAAAAAGCATGGATCTAGCATATTAAAGATCATCCAAGCTAGTGGTTCCTAAGCACTACTCCAAACTATAGCTAGTTTTCTTTGGTCCGCTGTGAAATGAAAAAAAATAATAGCAAAATAGTGGGGTTGTCATCAAGTTAAATGTATTCAAAATTTTTTTCAACTGGACTTATATTCTGAAACCATTCCTCATTTTTTTTAGGGGGAGAAGGGGTCAAACTTTATTTTCTTTTATGGCATAATTTTGATAAAAGATTTTCCTGATAAGCAAAATTAAAACCTGGCGATCCTACAGTCATCCCTAAACTTAAGTTTAAAACATTTACTGATCCTTGACGTCCCAATATCTGAGAACCACTGACCTGGTTCAAAGAGCCTCCTGATCTAGGGTCTTTGGCTTCGATATATAATGTTCGTCTAAAGAAATTAAATTCTGAGGCAGACGGTAACTGCTTGACATAAGAGGAGGATCCGAAAGTCTGAATTCTGCATGTGACAGTCCAGTTGCATCACAAAGGCTGCTCAGCATACCCAGTACTAAGTGGCGAAAAAATGGGAGGCAGGGTACTCTAACGTATCAACTATTTCCTTGGGAGTTCAATGAGAAGAATATTCTCTAATTAAAAATGCCACTACAGAATTTTTTTTTAATCTAATTTTTCCTTGATCTTTTTTTTTTTTTTCCCCACTCGGGTTGCAAGATTCTAAAGAAATTTCCCCAAACATGTCAGTCTGCAGTACTTCTATTTCATTCTGACTAAATTTCAAAAGGACAGGGTGGGCCACAGTGGCTCAGCAGGTAAGAACTAAGAACGCTTGCCTGCTGTGCCTGAGTACCCGGTTCGTTCGTTTCCTGGTGCCTGCCCATGTAAAAAAAAAAAAAAAATTTCAAAAGGACAAAAAGCAAAGTCATCATAAGAAGCTAAGCTTTTTCCCACTTCGTTTATGCAATAAGCAGTCTGGGGAGCTTCTGCAACGTGCCCACACACTGTGTGGGGGTTGGTGATACAAAGACAAATAAATGTTACACAACACGGTCCTTGTCCTTGCTGTGTTCAGTGTTTCGAGGAGGTGATCAGCCCTAAAGAGAACATTATAATGCAATATGGTGACAACAGAAATATCACATTGCCATTTATACAGAACTTTGTGGAGCAAAGTGGTGGCTGTCACAAAGCTGACACTTTATTTACTTTATTTTTATTGTGGTAATACATATATATACAACATAAAATTTCACAGTTTCAAGTATACAACTCAGTGACCCAAATTACATGCACGAAGCCATGCTACCAACACCAGCACCTATTACCAAAACCCCTCCATCACTCCGAACAGAAACTGCACCCATCAGCTCCTCATTCCTCCTTTCCTCTGGCAACAGGTATTTCTACTTTCTGCATATCCATGTCGATGTGCAGAGAGGGTGATGCCTCCTCCCTCCACAGGGACAGGACACAGAAGCTCTGCATTTGAGCCCCTTCCAGACCTCACCCTGAGCATTTTTCCTTCTGTCTGGTCCTGATTTGCATCCTTTTTGCAATAGTAAAATTGTAAGGCAAGCCCTTTCCTGTCCTGTGAGTTGTCCTAGCAAATGTTCGAGCCTGAAGGTGTGGCAGCCTCCACATTAATAGCCAGCTGGTTAGCAGTGGGGCGGGCCTGGGAACCTCGGGACTTGTGGCTGGTGTCTGACATGAGGGCAGTCCGTGGGGACCTGGCCCTTAACCGGTGAGGTGTGACCTAACTCCAGGCAGGTGGAGGCAGCACCGCATTGCGGTTGATGTCAGAAGCCATGGGTGGCACCATCTCCCTGGACGATCACCATGAGGACACTGAAAACCCACTGTGCTGTGCGTCAAGAGAGGTAAAAGAACTGTCAAGGCCAATACACATATAAGCTGTGATAGTTACTATGCAGATGTCTTGCCATTCTATTCTAAACTGGGAATAAATTCTTCATTAAAATGTTATTACCATACTCTCTGTGTTTCCTCTAAACTGCCTCAGACTCTGAGGAACCAGGTGGCATTTACTTAAATATAAACATTCATAAAATAAATGTCCGCATATAACCTAAAAGTAAAATTACTAGCACTATCTGATGGAAATGTCATTATATGGTATGTGGGTGTGTGTATGCGTACAGATAGTTAGGGGAGATGATAGAGACAGATAGAAAGAGACACAGACAGACAGACAGATGTAACATTCCTCCTCTGTACTAAATTCAAAGGACCACTTATTAAAGCAGGTGAGATGTTTTCCCAGACAAGCAGTTTAAAAGACTATTATTTAAAAGCAGAAATTGTCTGGAAGCAGACGACTGGAAATCATTCCTCACCGCAGCTCAGACGGAGGAAACCATCTAATTCTTGGAAATTTAGATGCTCTTCTAGTCATTTAGCACAAAAATGGGCCTGATTCAATCTGCTCTTCACATTTTGGTAATTTAAAAGGACATAACAGAATTTTATTTTAATGGTAATTGCAAACTCATGCAGAAAATGTGAATGCACATTTCATGATTAGCTTGCAGCATAAACTATGGCTTCTATTAATGTATTCCAATTTGTAATTCTTTTCACAGTATGAGATTTGAAAGCTGTGATTAAAATTAATTAGGTTAAGTAAAGTTTATCCCCCCTGAGCACTGCTATTGGGAGAAAGCAAGAGGAAAATGCAAGCTACATCTGGCTCTGCAGGAAGCTGTGTTTTCACAAGGAGTCCTCTGACTTCTTTTCTCCCCACAGAGGTTGCATGCTGCTTATTTGGCATATCTCAAGCACCATGTATCTCCTCAAGGAGCTAATTGAACCATTAAACTATTCTTTGCTGACTCACAAAACCACAGAGGCTGTGACTATATTATCTTCAAATAAGGGTATTAGGTAGATCCATCAATGGTTTAAACACAATAAATCTTCAGAGAAACACATACATCTGGTACACCTAAGCTAATGGTGGCTATCCAGAATTCAATACCATAATTGTTGTCGAAAAGGTACCCAAATGAGGGAATAATTATAGCGACAACTAATTATCAAAGTTCTCTGGTTTTCAAATAATTATCACCCATATTACTTCACTTGATACCCTCCACAATCCTGACAAGGATTTATTGTAGGCTAATTTCACACGTGAGATACTGATGCTCAGGGTCAAAGAGTGCTGGAGATTAGAGGGTCTTCTGAATTCCAATCCTATTTACCTTTCAGGCTCTACAGCTACTGAAAACAAAACACAACACATATTTTCACTCATTCCTGGTCAATTATTTCATAATGAGTTGAAATTCATTACCAAGTCAGATATATAAACTAAGGCAAAGATTAACCTTTCAGAATATTGGCATGCATCCCAATAAGTAGAATATACATTTGGAGAATCATGATCAGACAGGGAGAAAAGCTGGCACAGGGACACCCCAAATCTCATCTAAGATTCTGATCAAAGTTCTCCCATCTTCCTCTACAGTGCCTTTGCTTGTTGTACCCAGCTCCTAATGCTATCCCTGTCCCTGCCCACTTACTCTGGCATAATGTAATGCCAACTTCAATCCAGGCACTGAGAGTATAGATGTGGGTGAGACACATCTCTACTTCTGGGCTTGACTTCTCCATGCTCTGAATCATGATGGATCCTCACCTCCTGCAAACTCTTTCTTCCTGACGCTTCACCGGGCCTGGCCTGGCCTTTTCCAGGGAGGACTGGATGGTCTTATCTTTTAAATTGTAATGAGGCACTATGACATACCCTTGAGGAACCTCTCCCAGGACATTTTAAATGGTGTCCCCTACATGAGAAGCTAGTCCAGTGCAGTCAGGAGAGCAGCAGACCTGGACTATGGAAAACTGGATCCATTCATAGTTTTGTCATGGACGTTGGGAGAAGCATTTAATCTTTTCCTGTCTTTAAAATAAATGACGACTTTTGTTTACTGGCACTGTCTGATAGAAATATCTAAGATAATGGAAAGGTTCTGTATCGTCACTGTTAGATATGGGAGCCAAGAGCCATAAGTAGCCACTGAAACTCAAAGTATGCTTAGTGCAACTGATAGATTGAACTTTTAATTTTATTTAATTTTAATTAGCTGAACATGTGACTAGTGCCTTCTGTATAGACAAAGTGGGCAGATGATCTCTTAGGCTCTAGCATTACTAGAGTTCTACCTAAAATAAAGTTGAAAGGTGGGAACATCTAATGGGAAAGATGGAGGAGCATTGGGACCTGGTGATGACCCTTATATCCTACTCCTGGAGAGTAAAGGGAGGATGAATTGCAGTTTTTAAGGTAGATGGTATAAAAATAGTCCTCTACTGCCAATGGAAGTTGGGTCAAAAGCCTAATTATAGGTTCATTTGTAGCCAGTTCCCACAGCATATTGCTTGTGTAATGTGGGCATCTGCTAAAATACATATATATATTAAAATAAGTTATATGGAAGTATGTCTTAGCTCAACTAGGGAATAACTTTCTACCATTAGAACTGTCCAGCAATGTATAAACTAAGTAGACTTGTTAACTCCGCTTCGCTGAAAATCCATTCAGTTCAACGAACACGCACAGCCATGAACTAGGGGATATTGAAAATCAAGATGAGATGTGGCCCCTGACCTTCAAGGGAATATGGACTCTGGAATGAATGAGAATTCAGTGGCCCGTGTTACAGGTTAGAGGCATAAAACTATAGTAAGTTTATAAACAGGCTTACTTTTTAAAAATATGCCTTTATGAACATACACAACACTTGAAAAATTTTAAACTTTACTACATGTGTTTACAGATTATTAACTCCTAGGAAGGATTTTGAGCCTATTATTTCAATAAAAACTCTCAAATATTACATCTCAGGGACTTAATATATTCTGGGGTAAAGCTCTGATTTAATTGTTACTGTATTAAGGAGAAAACCACCCACAGAGAACAAGGCCATGAAACATTGTTTTATATTCTTAGGGCAGCTGATTCAAGGGAGCAACCCAGCATTCTGAAACCAAGGAGTCTCTGGAAATAAAGGATGCTCCCCTGAAATTCAGAAACTAAGTGAAGAATAGATTTTTAGGTAAAAGTTAAGTTTTTAAAAAACAACAGCTTGTGCTTAGAAGTTGGAGTATGGTGGGGGAAGGGAGTGTTATCTTCCAGACAAAAAGGGGCTCCACCATTCAGAGGATGTCAAAAGGTGACTCCTTTAGTCTCCCATACAAAGTGTCTTTTTCTCATCTGATAGAACCATAGAAGTTAGAGGTAAGGGGACCTTCATGTATAATTTGTCCAGCCCCTCCACTTCACCGCCAGAAAAGAAGTTCAAGGATTCACACATTCTGAATTGGGACCCCTGGCTCTGCCCCTCTCTGCTAATCTGACAAACTAGTTCTGGAAGAAACCTTTCAGCGCCCCTTCAGTGCTGCTATTTGGGTTCCCATCCCTCTGCTGGTCAGCAGAATGGAGGTCACGATTTACAGCTCCTGAGTTGAAGGCTGCGTTTTCACACCTTTAGTCTAGAACTGGTACCTCTGAGAAAATTTAACCTCGCAAACATTAGTCTCCTTTTCTGCAAAATGGTTGATAACAGTGTCAACTCACAGCGGTTTTGTGAGACACAAAGACAACACTAAAGCTTTGATAAAGACTTTAGCACTGCTCAGAAGAAGCACTCCATGAACATTAACTGGTGTTATATTAATATTATTATCAAAAGTTGACTATTCTGATGGTGAGCGTGCAAAATTAATCTGGAGCGTTAGAAATAGGCTCTACTTCTAATCAGCTATGCGATCTTGAAGACGTTACTTCACCTTCCTTAGCGTCCTCAGCTTCCTTATGAAATGGAGCGCTCACCTATCTCCCAAGGAGCGCTTTGGGGATTAAATGATCCAGTGTGTAGAAGAGAAGTTGCCACGCTTGTATCTAACACGAAGTAGGTGCTAGAGAGTTGTTCACGTCTCCTTCAGCAAATCATGACAAGGATCCTCTCAGAACAATCAGAAGACCCCATAACCCAGGAAGAGAAAGTCAGTGGCCTCGGTAGCCGCCCCCTATCACGCGCAGCCACGCCCACGCTGACACCCCTGCATGGGCGTGGAAGATGCGATTGGGTAATAGGGTGTGGGAGGAAGATGCGATTGGGTAATAGGATGTGGGAGGAGACTCGTGGCTCCTCCCCCTCCATGTTGTCTTTCCGCGACCAGCTTAGTGGGGGCTTGAGGGGAGGGTCAGGGCTGTATAGCTATGTATCTTTAGCTTCTTTTATCTAATCGCAAGGCCCAGGATGCAATCCCCGGACCTCAGACCCGAGCAAAGCCCTTACAGCTCCAAGGTCCAAGTCCCACTTCAGACTTCTGTGCCCAAAGGGGCGCGCACCCTCTGTAAGGCGTGCAGAAAGAAAGCATTAAAACTTTTCTCTATACATTAACTTCTCATCCTTTAAATACGTCTGTGTGTGTTTTAAAATACATTAATGTAGGAGTAATCTAGATGCCTAATAAATAAATATACATAGTGAGATGGGTGCCCAAAATGATTTTGCTAATAGGGGTGCACCGTCAAGCAAGTTTGGAGACTTCTGCCCCAGACGTGAGCTGGACTTGGGCAGTGGACACAGGGCGAGCCGCAGGGAAGGGGGCTTTGAACGGGAAGCGCGAGGGGTCGAGCTCAGGGAAGTGCGAAACGGGTTTGCAGAAACTCTCCTCAACGCCAGGAGAATTTCAGAGATCAGAGAGAAACCGAGCCTGGAAGGAAGTATTTTGAAGACTCAGGCAGGAAAGCCCAGGAGCAGGGCCAGGCTGATGCCTGGGGGAGGCAAGCAGAGCCTTGGGTGCAAATTCTAGCGAGTCCTACCTGTGGACACCAAACCTCGGGTGCTGTCCTCTGTGTGGAGGTGTGTGTCCTTATCAACGGCCTGTGAGTGGCGGAAGTCTCCCTCCGCTTCTGGAGGGCGGGTGTGAGCACTGGGGCGGGCAGAGGGAGAATCAGGTGCAGCCGGAGCAGGATGTCAGGAACTGGAGAACACCACGTGCTTTATGAAGAGGCTTCAATTCGGGACTCGCAACCGCCTGCTGAGTAGGAAGTCTCGGTATTAACCTCCAGTTTGCTGAGGGGAAACCGAAGGCTGGTGCCGGTTCCCCAAAGTGAGACACTGAGTTAGTGACTCATGCCTTTAGAGACGAGGCATGGCCCTACCTTGACTCTCACAAATTTTTAATGCCTCTTGGGTGGGGAGAGACAGACTAAATTTAATAGTTCAGCGACCCCCAAACGAATAGAAATTAGCGTGCAAATTTGTGAATAAAATGTTCATCATAAAATTTCGTGAGGTCTGGGAGGGATCCCAGAGCCTTGCCTTCTTTGCCCACTAGGTGGCAGTACAAGCACAGCCTTCCGGGGACCCCGTGGCGTCGATTACCCAAAGCTGACAGGTTTCCTAACCGCGCGGAGGTTAGTCATTCCACAACTGCAGTATCCTGGTATCAGTTTCTGTGTGTTTGGTGAACTGGAGTTTTCTCTGTGCTGTCTGACCTCATCGGCTGCGTAGTTTTGCTGCGGGGCTATGGGACCTTCTACTGAATTGAATATAGTGAATGAGGGGAAAGCTTAACTGGACTCCCCTCCATTTGAATAAGCAGTTTCCACCCCTGTGATTAAGCAGGGCCCCTCCGGATCCTGGAAGGACACGCTCGAGTCTTCTCCACTGGGCTTCATGACCAAATCCTTAGGCTGCGTAACATCCCCATTATTTGCAATGTGGCCAGTTACAGTGTAACTGCTTTTAAAAGGAGACAGAAAAGGAGGTGCAAGGGTAGCTCAGTGGTAGAATTCTCACCTGCCATGTGGGACACGCAGGTTCAATTCCTGGCCTGTGCACTTCCCCCCTCTAAAAAAAATTTTTCAACAAATGGTGCTGCAGTAAAGGGATACTCACATGGAAAAAGAATGAAATGTGACCCCCACCATACAGCATACTAAAAAAAAAGGACATGGTAGGCCCAGAGGTGGGGATTTACTGGACAGAAAACTTCTCAAGACATTGTGTATATTCTCACTACAAAGAAGGGCATTTGGGGGCATGACTCAGCTTTACATACCTCTAGAAAGGAGCACTCTATGCCTAAAATAATATTTATACTAAATAATGCATATTGAATGCTTGGTATATTCCAAGTACTATATTACGATATCGTATTTAATCTCACAATGATTATAGGAGTTATATAGTATTATTTTCCCCATTTTCAAGTAAGGAAACAGGATTAGAGAGGTGTGCCTAAGCCCTGAATTTTTTTAAAAGTATTTTTATTGACAAATCTTCACACACATACAGTCCATACATGGTGTACAATCAATGGCTCACAAGATCATCACATAGTTGTGTATTCATCACCATAATCATTTTTTCAGAACGTTTGCATCACTCCAGAAAAAGAAATAAAAAGAAAAAAGAGAAAACTCATACATCCCATATCTCTTACCTCTCCCTCTCATTGACCAGTAGTATTTCCATCTACCCAATTTATTTTACCCCTTCCCCCAGCCCCATTTATTTATTTATTTATTTTATCCACATTTTTTTTAACTCATCTGCCCATACCCTGGACAAAAAGAAGCATCGGACGCAAAGTTTTCACTATCACACAAGGACTTTGAATTTTAATTTTAGGTCTGATTGAGAGTCTATAATTTGTCTTATTATATTATCATTTAGCCCACCTCTGCCACAGAAGTTGCACAGATGGAGCCCCGTGTCGTATTTCAGAATTCCTTGGTGAAGAAGAACAAGATGTTAAACTGGGATGCTAAGAAGGAAGACATGAAGCAGGCGTGGCTGTCATCTGCCAGGCTGGGAGGGGTGCAAGGTGGCGACAGGCTTGGCTCAGCAAATGCTGAGCGAGCAGGGCCCATCCCTAAGATGTGGGCTTCAGCAGCCATCAGTGTTGATCCTGGCAAACAGAAAACGACTCAGATAGTTCAGAGGAGGTGGCAGGTGGCTTAGCAAACGCAGCCCACATGCAGGCAGGCATCCACACCCGCTCACCTTCTTCCCAGTGAGTTGCTATCAAACCATGGCTCTATCACGTGGCACTCACTGCTTCTCCTCCGTAGTTCTGGACTGACACCCTAGGTAAGGGCTTAGAGTCAATTTGGAGGTAAGATAGTGCGAGCCCAAAGGGTCGCAACTTCACTCATGGAAAACATCTGAGAATTGCAACACTCCCTCTAGATTTATTTAAATGGTTGTTCATGATAACTCTTTTACTGGTCTGCATCAAAATAAAAGCAAAAGGACAATGTGGTGACTTTTTCATAAAGCTATATTTAGAAGATAAAGAAGACAATTCTTGTCCTTCCCACTTTTTTGTGGTTAAAACACTGTTTAGGAAGTGATGGTAATAAGAAATGGAAGTTGATTTATATCTTAATGACCGTCCCCAGAAGAAAAAATGAAAACTTGGCAAGCCTAAGGAGTTCTTCCCTTTTCTTTTACTCTTAAACTTTGCAGACAAAATCTAGAACCCCCTGCTCTGGGCAGTCCTCAAACTTTGTTCACCTGAGCACATTAGGAGTGTTTAATATACTTAGTATACTGCCATCTAGTGGTGCTCCTAGCTCACGGTCGCTCACACCTCACTTTTGAGCACAAATGCTCTGTGCGTGGACACGACTGTGCTGTGGGTGTACATGCTAAATTAGGTGCCGACAAGCAGAGATGCAGGTTTTGAAAATTGTGTAGAAATATTTGGCCTGAACAAACCACTTGATCCTGGCCCATGTGGGCAGAACTGAAAGCAGGTGTGTGGGATTGGCACTGGGTTATTTTCCCAACACCCCACACCAAAATGGCAGCCACGCAGAAACACTCACGCTGGGAGCGTTATCAGCTAATGGGATGTGAGAAGTTGTAGAGGAAAAGTCTTCAAGACAAAACTTGAGCCAAACGTGTTCACAGTTGAACTCCTAGCTTTCAAATGAGAAGCGTCCCATGAAACTCTGGGAGGAGCCACCAGACTTTCAAAAATGGGTGAGTTTCTATTTCTACAAGAGCCTAATGTCCTTGAGGGGGGATGTGGGTTTGCAAATGCAGACGGTCCTTGCCTTCTGAGCGACCTGGATGGCGACAGGGCCTGCCTGCCAGCAGCTTGCATGTCCTACCTCTGTCCTCCTGGGCAGCTACAGCCTCTGGAGCCCTCCCTGTTCAGCCCCCCATGACTCCTCCTCCAGGCACCCACCAGACGAAGGGGACTCATTTTATATCTGCTTAAAAAAAAAAAAAAACAAAGAGAAGGAAGAACAGGGAATGGCGGAGAAATGCTAAAAGCCCAAAGGCTGGGGGAGGCAGGATACTGGCGGTTGCTTCCTAATAAGACCTGCATCAGCACAGCCCTTCTGAAATCCAGAAGACCTTGTGTGAAAAGGCCTTCAGCTCTGCGGCGGTGTGTAACTGACTAGAATCATCTTGAATCAAGGCGGGGAAATTCAGTTTCTGGTCATTGGCGCACAACCAGGCAGTGGTAACTAGCTAACAGGTTGTGTTCTGAAAGGTCATGTGCATATTAGTGGTATTTGAAGTCGAAAACATTGACACATAAAACCTATGAGCTACAGTGTTTAGGTTCCAGGCTAGCCCAGGAAACCCACCTTACCTATAAGGTAATTCTGACTAAGGTTTTGACCTCCTTTGAAAAATCTGAGCTTTCCTTGAGTTGGGCAGAGAGTAGAGGAGGGGTGGTGGTTTCCGCACAGTCTTAATTGTTGATTCTTTTAATAATTCTTATTAGGGACTCTTAGTACATGAGAAGAGTACCTGGAAAAAAATTAGAAATAGAGAAATCTAAACATAATTCATCATATTGGCCATGGGGACGTGTTCAAAGAATTCTTAGAAAAGACAGCAGCCAATGGTTAAAAACAGAAACCCCCAATGTTGTGCTGTACCCCTTGTTCTCCTGGGCACCTGAGACTTACTTTTTTCCCCATTCAATTTTCTCTACGTCCAACTGCTTATCAGATTGTCTACTCCAGGACAGCTCTACCCACCTCGGGTTTGGCTCATGGTAGGTGCTCAAAAAAATATCTGTTAAACTGAACATACCCCAAGAACAGGAATAATCTACTTCTTCCATTCATTCTACATATATAATCGAGTGACTACTATGAACAAGGCATGTGCTAAGCACAGTGCACAAGGTAGATGGAGTCCCTGAGTTTTTGGCTGTGGTTGGCTGAATAACGATCCCGCAAAGACAGCCTCATCCTTATCCCTGGAACCTGTGACTATGTCACCTTACGTGGCAGAAGGAACTTTGCAGATGTGATTAAGTCAAGGATTTTGAAATGAGACAATTACCCTGGATTACCCAGGTGGGCCCAATGTAATAACAAGGATCCTCGTAAGAGGCAGGCAGGAAGATGAGTCAGGGAAGAAGTGACGAGGGAAGCTGAGGTCTGAGTAGGGCCACAAGCCAAGCAATGCAGGCAGCCTCTAGAAGCTAGAAAAGATAAGGAAACCAATTCATCCCTAGAGCCTGCAGAAGGAACGCAGTGCTGTAACACCTTGATTTTAGCCCAGTGAAACCGATTTTGGACTTCTGACCTCCAGAACTCTAAGACGACAAATTTGTGTTGCTTTAAATCACTAAATGTATGCTAATTTGTTTCAGCAGCAAGAGGAAATGAATGCAAATGGAATATAGCTGTAGCTTATTAAACATTCTGCATGTTTAATAGACATTAAAAATGTAATCCCAATAAGACGTACAATACACTAGAAGGAGTAGAAAGTGTTGATTAGCTCATTCACCTTGTTATCGCCTCACAGATTGGCTTAATAGTTCATTTTTCTCTTTGCCAATCAGAGTACTTGTCTAAGGCTGTACCTTCCTGGGATAGCAGGAATTGACTACATAGCTCCCAGCTCCAGGCTCTGAAGCTTCAAATGCTTATTAAAGCCATTTTGGTGATAAAATCTTCTCTATAATGACAACTTGTACTTAGGAGGAATATGTTTCTTTAACTCACAGTCGAGTTAGATTTGATTTTCTGGTCACTGTCCTCTTAAAAATAGAGAGGAAAACGTATTTGCATCCCATTTTCCAGTGGGGGAAACTGAGGCACAGAAAGAGTCAAGTTTACTTTGACACCCAGGAGCAAGAACATGACCTCAGCTCTTTGACACCTAAACCAAGGGGTTTCCGTGGTCCTGGGCCATGCTTCCCAAAGCATTAAGAAAGGGACAGAAAGGAATTAAAGACACTGCAAGAGGGAGACAGTCAGGTTTCTAGAGGGAGAAGGGAGGAATTCTCAAGAAAGACCAGTAGTACAAACCTTATGGGATAAGACAGTCTCCTCTTTTTTAATTTTCATTAAAACCGGGGAGGAAATTTTGACAATTGGGCGAGTTTCATTTTGAAACTCACTTAACCCTAAAACTCAAAACGAAACTCCAGGGATGTGAACCCACAGGAATCAAAATAAAAACAAGTTTTCACAAGCCCCCCGCGAAGATAAATATAGATTTTTCAGATATAAACCCACTCAACTCCAAATTCATGACTTTTTAGATATTTTGATGCATTTTTTTAAATAAGTATCTCAAAGAAAAGAAAAATAGTTTTGGTGGAGGAGACAGAGTAAGGACTGGGTGTGTGTGTGTTTGTGTGTGCGCTGCACCCGTGAGCTCTCTTTCTTTCTTTTAACACCCCCCCCCCACACACACACACACACACACGCATATAAGCTGTCGGGCTGTTTTAAAATATCATTTGTGGTGACTTACACTGGTAATAATTTTTAATTGTGGTAAAAAGATAAAAGTTGGTGAGTTGGCTCCGGGAGGAAGCTTTGCTGTAGCATCGCGGCCGCTTCATTGTCCGGGAACCGTTACTCATCTGGTTTAGGGCTCGCTTTGCTGCGGCCTCTGCAAGAACTTCGCTGCGTTCTGACATAATGAAAATTGTAAAGCAAAGGACTCTGGCAACCGCAGGGAACAGGGGCCCTTTTCCTATTCAGCCTGCCTCACCTCTGCGCTTGGGAGTAAGAGGAGGTAGGACGGGTCAGGACGGAGGAAGATGATGGAGGGTCTCTAAACATGCCCTGTGCCCTGGTGAAGCCTGTTGGGAATCCCCTGCGGCCCGACGTTGCCCCGGCAGGACGGCCTCCTCGGGTTCCCTTACGGTGTGGTGAGGGCTTTGAACCCGGACTTTTGAACCGCTGAGCAATTTCTTATTAAGACGTGCACGCTGGAGTGTCGGGCGGAGCTTTCAGCTTTTATTTGTGGTGGGTTGTTTTCCTGCCATGGTCATTGCGGTTTACCGTCTGAGCTACCTGATGGGTTCCAGACTGCTTTGCAAAATCCAGAGACTCTGCTTCGGACTTGGTGTCTCTCCCTACCTGCCTCGCCCCTCAGAGACACCTGTGCATCTTCTGTCAGGTCAGGCTGGGTTTTCACCCCATGAGTTTCCATCAAGAGAAGAATCGCCTATTGAAGAGGCACAAACGTCAGATTTTTAGCACAGTGTGTATTTCCAGAAATGGTATTTTGGGAAAAACTAAGATGCGTCCTAGACTGCTGTGCAAAAGCTGATTTCCCAAAACGGACAACTAAAATCAACCAGAAACCCAGGCTAGTCCAAAAAAGAAGTGGTTAAATCAAAAGCCTTAGAATTTTGCGAACCTAGCAATCGACTCCTAGGAATTTATCCTAAAGAAATCATCATGAATATGCAAAAAAAAAATGTTTTTAATAAAATCACAAGGATGTTTCTTAGGACCTTGTCTATAATAACAAAAAGTGGGGGGAAAATCTAAATAGCCAATAGATTACTGATTGAGTGAATTATATTATACCATATTGCTGCCAGAAAAAAAATAGCTTGCATTTAATTGAGTGCCTACTGTAGACCAGGTATTGAGGTAAAGGTTTAATGTATATTATCACATTTAATCCTTGAAACACCCTCAGGGGAACTAAGGCTCAGAGAGGCAAAGTTCCTTGCTCATAATCATAGCACTAATGAGCTTGCACCTAAGATTTGTTCAGGCTGACTTGAGGACCAGAATTCTCCCACTGTGATAGGCACCCTTTTCTAAAAGTAGGGCTCAAAATTGCCCGTGTAATATCACCCTTGTGTAAACACTTTGAATATATACATAGAGAAAAACTGGAAGATTATATAGCAAAATGTTTATTTCTGGGTGGTAGGTTCCAGATGGATTTTTGCTTATCTGATTTTTTTTCCTGCACTGAAAAAAAAGTGCAGTACTTTTTATAGTAAGATACATTCTTGAAGTATTTCAAAGTAAAGGGCCATCATGTTTGCAACTTGCTCTCAAATGGTTCAGACATCAAACTCGTAATATGTACGTACACTGAGAGAAAATGATACAGCAAAATATGGTAAAAACGCTAAGCATTGGGGAATCTTTGTGAAAGGGCACACAGGAGTTCTTTGCACTAATCTTGCAACTTTTCAGTCATGCTGAAATTATCTCAAAATAAAAAATTATCCTTTTCCCCCCTGCAAAAAAGGAGTTCTAAAATGGAAGATGTCCAAAGTTGATACAGAAACAACTTTATAAATGTGAATGCCAAGAGAACTGCCAACTCGTGTATTCCAGGAATCAGAAAAGTTTATTTGAGGAATAAAAGTGAATGTGTTACATTATAGTATAGATGATTCTCAAAGAAAACGAAAAGGTAGAGAGGTGAAGGAGGTGAAAGAAGAAATACCAAAAGGAAGTTTTCATTTACCGTTCAGACAATACAACTTAATTCAGTTCTCGTCTGCTAATTTCTGCACATACATGAGACCAAATGATTTAGGGAGAGGCCTGAACAAGGAGTCAGAAGACAAGGCTTCCCCTCTGAGGCCCAGAACATCTTTATGGCCTCTTCAAGCTCTGATGGTGACTTTGAGTTACTGGTTACTTATTCCCAGAAGGCGGTTATCAATAAAAACTACACAGATTACATTTAAAAAGAATATGGATAGAGACAAGCCAGAAAGGCTTTCCTGGTCCCCTGACAGGCCAGTTGATATTTTCATTTTAGTAGGACAGAAATTCTCATTTTGTGCCAATTTTAAAGCCCACTTCCAACCAAAGTGTCTAGTTTACCATCTGGACAAATATAGAGAACAGTATGTCCATAATTTGGATTTATCTATATATACTACTAAATGACATTATTTCCAATGACCCATTTCTGTGTCCTTAATTTCCATAAAAATCTGTGCCCATTGCAAAAACTAACTCAATATGTTGGCATTATTTTACTTGTGTACGAGATATTGTGCGACCAAGCTAGCTCACGGCCATCTGAAGGAACTATTTGTTCCTTTCACTCCAAGGTTGGTCAAGGGCAGGGCTGGTGCTTAATAGATCTTGCTTTGGAGCAACCCCCACCCTCTCTCTTGAACGGCTTAGATAAATATATGGTTTGGCAAAAGCATATTGAATATATTATGTGTACTTAATTGAGTCAAAGAATAATAGGTCCATTTTTATTCCGTTCTCAAGTCGTTTCATGTTCAGCATTCCTTCATCACAAAGGTTCGCTAATTGTTCCAATTTGCAACGCCAAGTAATTTGTGCCGAGTAATTCCATAAATGTCTGCATTTCTGGGTTCTTACAAAGCAATGCTGCTTCACAATGGCTCTGAGTAGCCATTTGGAGGGAAGCGATCCCACAAAGAACGTGGGGAGAGTCAGTACTTTGTCCAGTCGTCACGTGGGCATGGTTTGTGGGCCCCTGGAGGGAAGGAGAGTAACACAGTGATGTATAAGCTGCACAGAATGCCACCCACAGACCATTCAAATAGAATTAACAGCCAGTGGGAGGGTGTCTGGGTGGGAGGTTTGTTGTGTGTGTGTGTGTGCATATATATATATTTCCTAATGTATTTTAAACTAGTTTGAAATACAAATGGGAAGATTCTCTTTTCAGCCTGATTTCTTGCGGAAAGAAAAGCTTAGACAAGCAACTTCTTGGTACAATTCCAGCCTGCCAGCCCCACCTCCACTGTAAAATCTTTTGAACCCTTGTCTTCCAGTTTTATGACCACTTTCTGCTTTAAGCCATCGTTTTGGGAGTACAAAGAATGTGTCCCTTTGAATCGTAAACTTTCCTTTTAAAGTGATACCTCCTCCCAAACCTGTACTGGCCATTGTGTTTTGGATTTTTTGTTTTGTTTTTTTTTGGTAATGGCAAAAGTACTTACAAACGTAAGCATAAAGCGTGACCTCCTGGTGATAACAAAACTGACTCTGAGAGCGGTTTTTAAATCATTTAGGTCACTCGGCTTTAAAGGGGAAGTATCCAAGGAATTGGTGACATTAAGACACTGGCATCCATCCTGGGACCAGAAGCCTCGCACTCCTGCAGAGAAAGGATTGCAGTCATCTACCGAGGAGCTTTTAGGTATCCTGACAATAAAGTTGAAGCCTTCCTTCTGGCAGTAATACTAAAACAGAGTTATCATTGTCAAAAACAGCTGATGTTTTCACGTGCTCGGTTGAGGCTGTGTTTTCACATTTGAACTCAGTGCACTAACCTACGTCATTCCATGCATTCTTGGGTCTACTTTTCTATAGTCCACTTTTTAAAGGAGGCAGGAACCTCCTTTAAGTGACTCAGGTTTAATGTGGTGGCTCTCAAACTCCAGTGAGCAGGAGAATCACCTGGGGATTTGTCAAAAATATGAGTTCTAGGGCCCCCAGCCAGGAATTTATTTTACAGGCTGGGGAGGAGGTGCTGGGAGTGGGGAGGGGATTTTTTAAACTAATACTCCAGGTGATCATGATGCTAGTAGTCTGCAATGAGAAACAGTGTTCCGTAAATTCTGATGGAGAATATTGAGAGCTATGGTTTATTTTTGTTTTTGTGTTTTTTGGTTTTCAGATTTTCCAATCAAAACTCCATTATTTCAAGTATGTTTCCTAATATAAAACATTTAGGATATGAAACAATGCTCAACACCATTTGTCTTCAGGGAAATGTAAATGAAAACTACAATGAGATACTAATACACACCATTAGAATGGCTGTAATCAAAAAGACAGTACCAAAGATGGATGGGTGATGTGGAGAAATCAGAGCCCTTATACTTTGCTGATGGGAAGGTAAATATAGCCTCTTTGTTAAACTGTTTGGCAGGTTCTTAAAAAGTTAAATAAACACTTCTCATGTAATCACTCCGAGGTGTCTACCGAAGAGAAATGAAAACACATATCCACACAAAGACTTTTTCATGACAGTATTATTCACAACTGCCCCAAATTGGAAACAACCCAACTGTTCACTTAATGGCACGAGGCTAAGTAAAATGTGGTATATCCATAGAATGGAATACTACTCAGTTAAAAGAAGAATAAACTGCTGGTAGAAGCTACACCGCAGATGCACCTTAAAAACATTATGTAAAATGAAATAAGACAGACACAAAAGAGTATGGATTATATGATTCCACTCAAATAAGACAGACACAAAAGACTGTGGATTATATGATTC
>PVIY010013210.1:0-37127 GCA_004026745.1 Myrmecophaga tridactyla | reverse complement strand
ACCTATGATTTAAATGCCTTTCTCATCAGCTACGGCCTAATATGGGTCTGAGTAGTAGGCGGCTTTTTCCCCATGTCACCCTGAATCACAATTTCAGCCTCAGCCTTTACCAACTTGTCCCCAACTTTCCAACTGCTCTCAGCTATTCTCTCTCTTTACCGCTAGACGCTCCTCCTCTAGGCTAACTACTAATAGGCTCATTTGGCCTTCTAGCTTTCTTTAACAGCCAGAAAAGACCGTCCACCATTCCCTCTGACTGCTCTGCTTTCTTTTCCATGTGGCAGGAGAAGAAAAAAGAGTTTTCAGTCACATCATATGTCTCTGTGTCAGCAATTCAATTGTTTCCTTAGCAACCATCGCTTTTACTGTCGGCTTTCCGATTCGCTCTGCCTTCTCAAAGAGCTTAGAGTCACAAAATATCTTGGTTTATGCCAGAAGCTGTTTTCTAAAAAGGCCAAAATCTCTCCTAGAATAAACTATTTTTAAAATAATATTCAAGCCCAACATACCGCTTTTGGGCAAAGGTTATAATGGGGACAAAGCGGAGGCTATGAAGCCTCTTAGGGTCATTTAGTTTACACTGAGATGAGGGGTGTTTGCAGCCAGAGATGCACTGCTCACCTCCTGGCCTGGATGTTATGGGTCATAAGGGAAACCAGGGGTAGGGAGGAGGGAGAAGCACACCTGGTGGGAGCAGTCTCCTGGATCTCTTGCCCATGGGAGGATAGAGGCATTGTGTTTGCACTTGAACCATTTTGGATTGATCATTTTTTTTCCATGTGATTCCTTGATGGAATATACTGTCCTCCGCAATGTATTTCTATATCTAGGTGAAAAATAAAACCAAAGAGTAGCTCAAAAGTATGGATTCCTTCATCATTCTATCCATTATTTATTTTCCAAGAGACCTATACATTTTTTTTTCCCTTAAAAAAAGGACACATTTGCTAAGTCTACACTGTTGAAGAAGCGAGGGAGTTTCAGGGGACAGAGAGCATGAGAATACTTTCAAGGAAATATTCGCAAACACCTTGAGAAGGATTTGGAGTTTGTGATATTTCTCTTTCACAGGCTCATCTATAGGGATAAAATTATTTGCTAACTACTTGATAGTTTGTATTAAAAAAATAAGTAAGAATAAAGAGGTATTTTATGATAATTTGAGGGTGCAATGGCTTTTCAACATTTCAGAAGAACACCAGTTCAAACGGTTGATAACAAATGTCTTTAATGAATCTTTTTTGGGTATTAACTCTTGTACACAAGGGAGTTGGGAGTATTAATTACAAGTATTGCTACCTGCCTTATTTTAATATATGCATGTGGTAGTTTGAATTATGTACCCCAATTTGGACATGTGTGAAAATCCATTGTAAACAGGATTTCTTAAAGATATCAAATTATTAGTTAAACTTACTGAATGAGGGAATGTGGATCACTGGTGTCCTTTAAAAGCAGAAGAAATTCGGATTTGGT
Source organism: Myrmecophaga tridactyla (assembly GCA_004026745.1). Classification (NCBI taxonomy): domain Eukaryota; kingdom Metazoa; phylum Chordata; class Mammalia; order Pilosa; family Myrmecophagidae; genus Myrmecophaga; species Myrmecophaga tridactyla. Next base: position 35,651 of record PVIY010013210.1, on the reverse strand, counting down.
CAAAGAAAGACACAGGGAGGAGCTGGAAGCCAGAAGTCAACAGAACCCAGAAGATAAAGAAGGAGGCATGGCCAGGTGACAAGAAAGTCAAGGAACCTCAGGATTGCTGGCCAGCCAGCACACTGCCCTGGCAGGAAGCAAGCCTTCTAGCCAATGCCTTGATTTGGACTTCCGCCTTGGAAACCGTGAACCAACAATTTCCCATTGTGTAAGCAGACGCGTGGCGTGGGGTTTGCCACGGCAGCCGGGCAGACTAATGCACCTGTTTGGGGCTTTGTTTTTTAAACTCATTTTATTTCAGCTTTTCCTTCAAACTGGTTCTGTTCCTAATACAGGCAGGTCTTCTCTGATAGTCACCTATATTAAGAAGATTTTCCTGTACATAAATTATTTAAAAAGAGCTAACACATGAGCTATTGACCCAGTGGACTTATAAGGAATATAGAAAGTAGGAAATCCTCTGCCATCTTTTATAAGGACAGAGGCCTGTGGTTATCAGTGTGTGTGCTCCTGCTGCTGCCTGAGTCTCAGCTGTGTGGCACAAATGTCCCCAAACCAGCCCTTTATGGTGTTTTGAAAGATTGTATTTAAGTCCAATTCACTCCCTTCAGCTTACCTAAAATAATACTTAGTTACCGAGAATGAAAAACTCAAACAAGCTAAGGTTCTTACCCCACTCAGAAGGCCTTGAAGATAAGATTTGCAGGTGACTTGCCAAACAAGGCCGAAGTGTGAGCACAACCCAACCTTCACCCAACCCACAGAAAGGCGAATCTCTGTTTACCTTTCAATTAAGAAAAGATAAAGGACTCATCATTGGAATTTTCCTTGGAGGAATCAATAACATTTTGGGTGATTATGACAGAAGAAGAATAAGGTCTTCTTAAATCTTCTGTTCTTAATAAAAACTGTGACTTCTATACTTATGTAGACAAATGTTTTACATAAGTTGTCACTGCGTTGTTGGAGAGCAGGGCTTTTCTCCTTCATATCTCTGGCTGTTGGTTTTCTGGCCAGCAGAGGATGGGGTGGGATACAAGGTCCATCTATGACTATATTCTGTGTTTATACCTTCAACCTTCCAGTAGCAGACTGTGTAAGTCCACGTTTTTTAGCTGCCACCCCCAGATGCCTGGACCCTGGGACCTCTCCTTTCCCTGGGAATTCAGCAGCTCTCACATACACTGTCCTACATGCTGTTCACTCGAGCCTTCCTTTCACCACCACCACCATCTGACTCACAGATGTTAAAGGGAGGAAGCAAAAAAACATAAAATACACACAGACACATGTATGTATAAATTTATACATATATACTTATAGATTTATAAATACATGCCTATATAAAATACATACACATATACACTAAGTTTAGCCCTGAGTTTAGCAGCCTGAGTCCCGTCAAGGTGACTTGCCTTGGCAGGAAGTGATCCAGTCTGCGTGTTACTCATTCATGCAGGGCCCAGGAAACTTCCTATTCCTGTCTGGTGAAGGCTCGCCTGCCCTCAGCCTTGTTTCCTAGGCTAGAGTGGCCAAATGATTATCTCTTAACTCTTAGCAATTTCTAGACATAGGGCAGTTTACCTTAGGAAAGGGCATTCTACCTCTCTCTCTCTCACACACACACACACACAGCCTCCGTAACTCTTTATGAGAACTATATATTTAAAAAAAACAAACCTGCATATCTACTGGTAATTTTCCTTGAGTTAGAGTCTGGTAAATGAGTGTAAAGCAATCATTATTAAAGCTCACAATCATTTTACAAATGACAGGAGCCAAACTCTTAGTCCTAATGTTTGACACTCATTCAGTAAAAAAAAAAAAAGAAAGAAACAGAACTTTCCCTGTGCTCTTATCTCTATTTTTATGATCCAGCTCTTTTCCTGGCTATCAGAAAAAAAATATCATTTTTTTTTGATATTTGATATCACTGTTCCCATGTTAGATGGAAGCTTCAAGGCTGTGACTTAGTATCATTTTTTAAAAAGAATGAATGAATGCTGTATGATTACCATAGTAGCACTGATGTTCATGGTTGATAATTGGATTCTGGACTAGGAGGAGGTGTACAAGACAGTGGGGTGGCAGGAAGAAAAGAAATAACTAGAATATTCTAGAAAGTAGAGCACAGGCTCCCAAGGTTGAGGGCTAGATGGAGGAGGGCAGAGGGGAACGGGGAGTTAACGCATATCGTGTGTGGGATTTCTCTTTGTGGTGATGGAAAAGTCTGGTAACGGACGGATGTTGGTGACGGTAGCACAGCGCGGTGAGTGTGATTAATCCCACTGAATGGCATGCTTGGAGGTGGTTGACGTGGGAAAGTTTGTGTTGTAGATACGTTTCCACAACTAACAAAAAAGAGCAACTAAAGAGACAGTGCAAAGTAAATGTAATGTATGATCCTAGACTGGATCTAATAATGAAGGAGAAAAGGCCCCAAAGCACATTATTGGGACAATTGAAAAAAAAAATGAAATGTAGACTGAAAACTTTATGTCAATATTAAATTTCATAACCATTACTGAGGTTACATCTATGAATATCCTTATTCCTAAGAAGTGTACATGGAAGTATCAGCGTTCAAAGATCATGATGCATGCAAATTACTCTCAATAATTTGGAAAATAGAGAGAAAATGATACAATGAATGAGGCAAAATATTAAAAGTTGGTAACTTTGGTATCTGTTGATACCAGGTAGAGGATATGTTGGTGTTTTCTTTGTTGGTTTTATATAATTTTTACTATTGTCATGTAAGTTTGAAATTATTTCTAAATAAAATGTTTTTTTTTAATATAGTACATAACATGGCATGTAGAAGATAGGTGCTGTAAAGCAGAGTAAGGGAGCATCAGGAGCATGAGGTGGGGGTGGGGCAGGCAGGACACAATTTTAAACAATGGGTCAGAGTAGATCCCACTGAGAAGGTAGGATCTGATGAGAGGCTTCCATTCACCACAGACCCTAACTGAGAAAACCCATGTCTAAATCCACAAAGGAAGAAATGTGAGTGGTCCTGGCAGGGCCAGGTCTCTAGTGCTGGTCCAAACAACTATAAAAAACAAGAGTCATAAAAAAACAAGTGTGATTCCTGGAAGCCCAACCGTGTGGATCGGTGGGAAAGTGAAGGTCATTCCCAGAGAAGGGGGACATTTGAACAAGAAAGAAACCTCCAAGCACATCTGACTTTAGAGAGTTTCAGGGACCCTCTGTTCTTGCCACTGGGGTGTCTGTCTTGTCTTTATTGTTGTTGTGTTAAGTAGCAATCCAGCTGAGCTCTTCAGGTGACCTCACCTGTGGACAGTCTCTGTGGTAAACCAGTCCCCCCATCCTGCCACATTCGTGGGAAGCCATGTGCTGCTAGTTTCCTGCTGAGTTGCTAAAGACAAAAGAGGACAGAGATGGTGTCATCACAGAGAAACTTGCTGAATGTGAATTGCTCAGAATGATTGAGAATGATGCGCCATGTACTGAACTTACGGGCTGGTTTCTGCCTCCTGGGGCAGGGCTGCCCTTTTTTTTTTTAGGACAAACAGACCAATTTTTCATCTCGAATGTGAAAGAGCAAAATGTCACAGAGAATTTAGGGAGTGAGAGGGAATAAGACATGGACATACTGATGATGATATAATGGCAAAAGCCATGAGATTCAGGTTATTTCTTTTTAAGGGAGACAAAAGCAGAAATGGGGAATTTGATAAACCCTAAGTCATCTGCTGCTCTGCCAGGAACGCCTAAGAGAATTTTGAGTTTCTGCTCTAGCTGGGAGGGAACCCAGTGGAGCCTCCCATGTTCACAGCCTTCTCTGAATTGTTAACCTTTGAAAAGCAGCGTTTGGGAAGAAGACAAGTGGTATTTACAAATTTATGAATTTAGAAACCTTGGGGTCCCATTATCACAACCAACTACTGTAGGAATCTTCCTCGGTTTAAAAGCAGAATGTAGAGGGGTGTGAGGGAGGTTCAGTGGTTGAATTCTCGCCTGCCTCGTGGGACACCTGGATTTGATTCCCGGCCCATGCACTTCCCCCAAAACCAAACAAATAAAGAAAAATTCAACAAATGGTGCTGCAATAACGGGATAATCACATGGAAAAAGAATGAAATGTGACCCCACCATACAGCATACAAGGAAAAAAAAGCAGAATGCAGTTCCTCTATGACTGAGAGGCCAGTACAGAGCTATAGCAGACCTTTGAGTATAGCTACACACACACTCACACACACACCCCGCACTCCACCAACATTGGCAAGAGGTAGACACTGAAGCCACAGTATGAAGGCCTCCCTGCCAGCAGATGAAGATGCCACAGAAAGGGAGAGAAATGGCAGAACCAAAGAATTTTCTTGGTTTGCCACAGCCAAAGGAAGAATAAGTGTGTTTCTGGCTTTTGCTTTTATGGGAGGTGATTGCAGAAGCCAACCAAGTCTAACTAATAAGCAGGTAGGTTACCTGAAATAAATCCAGACTCTGGCTTGCACCAATCAAAGAAGCCAGAAGCCACGGGGAGCTGCTTGGTACACAGAAGAGGTATTGTCCTGGGTCAACTTTGATCTCCTCACCTAGACCAGTCTGCTTTCTCGGAGAAGCAATTAATGCATAATCATAAGCAAAACTACTCACAAGAGTCAAAATCAGGAAAATGTTTTCTGGGTTGTCTTTGAGTCTCGAGAGAATTCTGAACACTGAAGAGCCTGCAGATACAGGCTTTTATTGTACTTATCTGGATTTTTATCATTTGGAATAGATCTTTCAGAGACTGCCATCCTCAAAAGCTCACCTCTGACTACCCTGAGATCACACAGCAGGGACCCCAAAAGCATCTGGGGGAATCCTAGGCCCAAGAGAGACTGGTCTATAAAGCCCGAGGAGTTTCGCTTTAAAACCCAGCAGAGAAAGGTTCCCATAGGTTGTCTAGGACAGAAGGAAGGTCTCACGAGTCCAGATGGCTCCTCTCTTTTTAGAAAGTTCCATCAAAGGGGCTACTGCGGCTCACTTCTCCCTGCCACACCTTGGCACATCTCCTGTGAATCAGACCTCATGACACAGGGCCCATTCTGCCCGAGGTGGGTCCTCTCTGCATGCCACCCTCGCATTGGCTTGGACCCAGTGGTTTCTGAATGGTTGCATGGTGCCCCCTGTTCATTTTTAAGGACACCATTGCCCAGTCTCAGCCCTCCCCGGGACCTTGGGCTTGATCTCGCCACTGTAAAATCTATTTCTATGCAAGGAGTAACATTACCAAAACCCTTTCTCTCTTAAATTGTGTCTTTACTCTATTTTCCAGAGACCTCGCTGAGATCCCAGACAGGCACCAGTAGGAACCGTGAAATGGTGAGTTAACCTGAGGGAGGTTGAGAGCTCAGGGAGATTGGTGGGCACACGGGAGATGTCCTCAACATCAAGATGACATTTTTGTCCCTTGAATGAGTTGTAAGGGGGTAGTAAGTAATGCTTTGAGCCCTCTAAAAAGAGCATGTGTAGTGATTAAGAAAAAGCTATGTTCTTTCATGTGCGTGGATTACTCAAGGCTATTTTTGATTTAAGAATAGGGGTGGTGACTGTGTTGGGAAGAGCAGAGGCTTTTGAGCCATATAGACTTGGTTCAAATCCTAACTCTGTCACTTCCTAAGTCTCTCTGAGTCTCAATGTCCTTATCTGTGAAATAGGGCCAGTGATGGCCACCTTGCAGAGAGGGATATTGTAACTGGATTAAAGGCAAGGTAGAATAATTAGCCAGCACAATGCCTGGCACATGGTAAGTAGCCAGTAGATGGCAGTTGTGGCTGCTGCTGCCGTCTTTAATAAAAACAATGGTAGTAAAAGTAATAAGAGAAACAGAATGATTCAGAAACATGTATTAAGATAATTTCTTTGATGCCAGGGAAGTAAGTTAATAGGTTAGGCACATAGATGTACGAAATATGGCAGTGCTGGCTGTCCATTCCTAACCCTCTTTGCTCCTGGTTTCTTCTCCACTGTGTGGAGGCCAAAAATGCTAAAAAGTCACTTTTCCAGGCCCCCAGTAGCAAAAGATTGCCGTATGACACAGTTCTGGCCAAAGAGGTATAAGCAAAGATTTTGTTTGCTGATAAGGACATGGCTATTGTCACTCTTCCACTCATTCCTCCTGCCTGGAATGTGGACTCGATGGCTGCAGCTAAGGCAGCCATTTTGCAGTCATGAAGTTTTAAGCCAACATGGTAAGGATATCCGAGGAAGAAGGAAAAATAGATTAGGCTTTTGTTGACATCATTGAGCTACTGTATCGGTCCTGGGCCACCAATATTCAGACTTCTTAGTTTTGTAAGAAAAATATCCTATTTATTTAAGTGACTCAGATGGATTTTGTAAGGAAGACCAATTTATTTAAGTGACTTAGATGAGTTTTCTGTTGCTCACCACTAAAAACATTTTTATTTGATAAAGAGCTTTGTGACAAACTTCTGAAATACTTTGATGACCTAAAAGAAAAATCCACACTTTGACTTCATAATCAACATCTCATGACCATAAGCTTTGCAGGCATTGAATAATCCTAGATATTATAATGAAATATACATATATATCTATGTATATATGTATATATACATATATTTATATAGTAGCTTATGAAACTTGAGAGGTTTGACTTAGATGCAATTCTTGATCTTTAGTATGCTTATGTGCATCAGAGTCACAGTGGAATTCTTTTACATACCCAGAGTTGGGCTCCAACATGAAGCTTCCTGCTCCATACATCACAGATGAGGCCAGGGGATCACACCTTTTAAAGCTCCATACGTACCTGCAAGGCACAGACATGGATGAGAGCTACACAGAGCCTTCCTTAATAGGGAACTAAACTCAGAAAATCCTGTTTCCTAGGTAACTAACCCCTCCAAAAGTCAGACTGGAAAGGTACAATAGCCTTACAAGTAGTTTGGCATAGTCTACTCTTTTAATTCAACAGAATTATTATACATAATTACAAAAAGTTATTAGGCTCCATAAAATACAGGATTTATATGCAATCCTCTCCTGTAAATTATGCAGGCTTCTTCTATGATTTTGCACAGCACATGGTCTGGATAAATCAGCATTCAGCCTATGTAGGGACCAGAAATACCAGAATGTCACCTTATAACCTTATTTTAATAATTCAGATGACCATGATACAAAGTCAGTATGAGGGTGTAGGGCCCGTGGGCTAAACTGACAAATAGGTAGGCTCTGGCACTTCTGATGACAAGGCAGGCAGTTAACTCCTTGCCTTTTGAAATGTTGCCAGAATTGTTCAGTCCCTTATGATGTAAAGTGTCCACAGGGTAAAAGCAGACTCATTCCCATTGCTGACCCAACATGTTAGCTCTGCTATTTTCTTCATTTTTCACATTTTCAGAGTTACATATTTGCTTATGTTTCCTGTATACATTTTAAATGAGATATTTATATACATAAATAAATATGCATACGGTCTAGAAAGTTTTGGTTTTGGTTTTGTTTGTTTTTACTTTTTAACCAGTAACAAGATGTTTAGTTTATGGGCCAAATCTGCTGGTTCGTCAATTAATTTTCTATCCTAACATGCTTTTTCTCAGTTATTGCTAAGTAATCTTGGGTTCATACATCAAGTATTATGTTAATTCCTTTATCAACCCACTTTGGAGAAATGAATTGATATGACACCTTGTAATATCTATTGATACAATTTACAGCAACCCATTTCCATATCGCATTTGTAGTTTCCACTCGTAATAATGATGGTAAAAGATAGCTTAAATAAGTTCTGACTGTATACCAGGCATTGTGCTATAAAAACTCTTTATGTGAATTATTTTAGTTAATCCCCGTACAACCCAATGAGGAAGGGTACTATTATGGTAGCCATTTTACAGATGAGTAAACTGAGTTTAGGAGGTTAAAACGCTTGTCTGAAGTCACAAAGCCAGGAGCTGATAGGGTCAGGCTTTGAACTTACATATTCCTGATTCCAAAGTCCACCCTCTTAACAACATTACTCTACCAGCACCATTTATCACCCACACTCATCAACCATATTTTTCTTCCAGGCGTGCTCATAATAGTCTCTGGAACAATTATCCCATCATGAGTCACTGTCAACAAGCCCTTTGGCCATATTTTGCTACAGCTCCATCTAGAGAATCTTTTAAGAACAGATACAGCTATGGACTTGAGTTATACCTTATATGTTTGTGCAATTGCATTTCCAAAGATGCTGGTGTGATGGAGCAAACACAGATTTTGGAGTAAGATGATGTATCATTGTGAACATTTAATCTCTTTAAGCAACAGTTTGCACGTTGATGAAGGGGAGGCATCACAAATGCCGCGTTCCCACGCCCCAAGGTTGTGTTGATGGCTGCACAAGCTAGTGCATGTGAGATGGGCTTTCAAACCAGGTGTGGTATCACCTTATAACTTTCTTTTCAACACCACTTTCCTGACCAGTTTCACTCTAATCCATGGCAACAAACCTCAAACTGGCCCTCAGCACTGCCTGATCATCTGCCCCTACTCCCCAAGTCTGTTGGCTTTCCCAGTCTTCAAAATGACAATTCCACACTTACCCTCTTCTCAAAACCTCTACACCATCGCCAGGTTTCAGTGATGACTGAGCTGCACTCATCATCAAGTAAATAGAGACAAACAAGAAGTTCCCCCTCATCATGTCAACACCACGACATCCCTACATGCTCCGAGATTTCTTTCCTCTCACTAAGGGTCAAGCGCCTCACATTCCAAAGACCAACCATCCCCTCCCCTTCACCCCTGGTCCTTCTCAAGGACATTGTCCCTCTGATTATTCCTTCTGTCTCTCCAGCATTATCCCTTTCCCTCTCTACCATTACACTTACCATCAGCACATGAGTATACTCTTTTTTATTCTTTTCCTTAAACTTTTTATTTTGAAGCAACTTCCAACCTACTGGACAGTTGCAAAAACAATACAAAACCCATACAGAGAATTCCAACATTCCTCTGCTCCAAGATACCAAGATCCAATTTTAACACTTCACCATATTTGCTGTATCATTCTATCTACCCAACTACTTATCTATCGATGCATCTATCTGTTTGATTCTATTTATGAGTTTCATAAATATTTGAGGATATATCATGTATACATCACACTCCCTGAACACATAATACTTCCATGTACATTTTCTAAGAACAAGGATATTCACTGTGTAACCACCTAAAGTGCACTTACCAAATTCAAGGAATTTAACACTGATACAAAGCTTTCAATCTATTGTTTCAATTTTTCCATGTGTCCCAAATGATATTCTTTGGGGCCTTTTCTCTTCCATTATTAGATCTAGTCTAGAGTTATGCATTGTATTTGTCATGGTCTTTTTAGTTGCTCTTTTTCTTTAGTTGTGGAAGCATATATACAACATAAACTTTCGGAACTCATCCACGCCCAAGCATGCCATTGGGATTAATCACATTCACAAGACTGTACTATCCTTACCACCATCCTTATCAGAACCTTCTGAACAGAAACCCTAGACACATTAAGCATTAACTCCCCACTCCCCTGCCCAACCCCCACTTCTGGTAATGTGCCCTCTGTGCATTTGTATATTCTAGCTATTTCCTATAAGTGGAATCATAAAATATCAGTCCCTTTGAGTCTGGCTTATTTTACCCAACATGATTTGTTAAAGGCTCATCCTTTCAGTGACATGTATCCGAATTTCTTTTTTTTTTTTTTCTTTATGGAGAGACATTTTACTCACATAGAGAAGAGACAGAGCAAGTTCAACTTCACTAGTGATCATCAGTCTTCCATGGCCAGTGGGCTCAATCCATGGAATGGGCAAATGATCTGTGCACACCCCTCTTGGACCATGGTAGAAGGATGTCACTCTCTCCCCACTGGGAACAGATACAACAGCCGAGGTTGGCCAGATGTCTTAAACTTACACACTCAGTCTGGGAATGTTTACATGTGCTCAGGGCAAAAAGGGGGAAAAATGTGTAGGTAGACCACTTTCTGAGATGTACAAGAAGGGAGCCAGCCCAAATCTGTTATCCTGCCTTAGAAACTAGGCCAGTGCATCTTTTTCCCATCAGAAGGCTTATTTGTGAGTCTCAGGGGAAATGCAACTTCCGTGGTACAGAATTCTAGAATTCTAGGTTGATTCATTCTTTTTAAAGGCTGAGTACTATTCCATTAGAAGTTTATATCACATTTTGTTTATCCATTGACCTGCTGATGGATATTAGGGTTGGTTGCTTCTACCTTTTTTTTGCTATTGTAAATAATGCTACTAAGTACACTGGTGTACAAATATTACAAGTGTACTCTTATACCTCCCATATTATAAACAGAAAAGAAAAAATCTCTTTGATTCCACATTCACTTCCAGGTACTGCCTCATTTCTCTGCTTTCCTTTACAGCAAAAGTTCTTGTAATAGTTGCTTGTAGCCAGTGCCTTCATATCCTTATCTCATATTCTCTCCTCAGTCCTGCAGTTTCTGCCTCCACTGTGGTCCATGTCACAGAGTCCAATACACATTCTCTGTTCTCGTCACACTTGACCTCTCAGCAGAAATCAGCAGAGTTTGCCACTCTTTCTTTTCAAAACACTTTCTTTTGCCTATTAACACACCCTCCTGCTTCTCCCTCTACCTTTGCTGTTGCCACTTCTCAGGCTCCTTTGCCAAATTTGTTTCATTTTCCTGACCTCTAAATGTTAGTGGCCCACTCCCCACTACATGGGACATGACAACCAGGGGTGAAAGTCTCCCTGGCGGCGTGGGAGATGACTCCAGGGATGAGTCTGGCCCTGACACTGTGGGATCAACAATTCCATCCTGACCAAAAAGGGGGGAAAGAAGTGCAATTAATAAAGTGTCAGTGGCAAAGAGAGTTCAAAAAGAGTAGAGAGGCTATGCTGGAGGTTGCTCTTATACAAGCTTCAGGTAGACCTTTCTCCCTATCATAACTTGCCAAGCACCCAACCAGGACCATTCCAACCAATCCTAAAGAACACCTAGGACAATATATAAGATTCCACAAGGGTTCCATGCACTAGAGTAACTTTCCAGAAACCTACAACCTCCAGATGGGTCCCTGGACCAGATAAATCCTGAAACCTAAGGGGCCCAGCCTCCCCAGAACATCAGATAGTTCCATCTCCCTACTCCACGTTAGTGACAAATCCTTCCAACATGAAAAAGTTAAAGCGGCCATAGCCCAAATGCCCCTAAAGAGAGGGATAGAAAGATCAAAGGTGATGGTAGAGTTATACAGAGAAGACAGGAGTTATCATGAATATGATTGCTGAATCATTAAATTGATATCTCTTTTGGTCCCCAGTATCTTGGAGCAGCTAAAAGTAAAAACCAAAAATTGTGGAATTGTAACCCATGCCAAACTCTGAAATCTGTTCTACGACTGTGTTACTGAGCTTTGAAATGTATTACTTTTTTGTATATATGTTATTTTTTCACAGTAAAGAAAAAACAAGTCAATTGTGATGATAAAAAAAATTATTCTAGCCTGCCCATGCAAAAAAAAAATTTTATTCCTTCTAGCCTCCTATATTCTGGAGCAGTTAGAAGGAAAAATCCGAGAGGATTGCATGGTAGCCCAAGACAAACTCTGGGATCTGTCCTGTAACTACTTGTTGAAGAGTGCTTTGAAAACTATAGCGTTTTTCTTTCTTTGTTTATTATACATGTTATATTATACAATTTAAAAAGTTAAAGAAAATGTTAGTGGCCCGGGGTTCATGCTCTGACCCCTTCGCTTCCACACCTGTGTCTATTCTCTAACAGCCTCAACCAGTGTCATGGCTTTAAACACCATCAATTTCCAGTCACTCTCTCTCCCTCGAATCAGTCATGTAGACTATTTGGTATTGTTAGATGAATTTTAAACAAACATCTCAAACTTTTTATGGCCAATCAGAATTTTTTATCCCCCCCACCCACCCAAAGTTCCTCTGCCAGTTTTTTCCAGCTCAGTAAGTAAATAGTACCATAATGTCACCACTAATTGATACTATTAGACGGTGCCATGACATGACAAAAATTTAGGAATTAACCTCGATAACTTTCTTTGCATCACCATCACGTCCAAATCATCCAGAATCTCTCAACTTCACCTCTAAAACATAACCTGAATCTATCTATTTCTCTCCAATCCTTTACAAGACACTCCAAAAAAAAACCATCATCATTTTTTGTATGGAGCACTTCAAAACCTCATTGCTTCACTCTTGCCTCCCTATTATCATTTCTCCTTTAAAAAACACAATAAATGGGAGAAAGGAAAGCTCTTCCTTGCAGTTGAATTCCAAGTAATAAATATAGAAGCAGTGATGATTTAAAAATCCATTAACGTATGCTAAAACTAGTGGGTTAAAGTTGAATGAGCAACAGGAGATTTACATAGTCTCAAAGAAACTCCCCACAGATTACTTAGCAGTTATCAGGGGAAAAATAGTAATTTTACAGAGAAGAGATCTGGGGCATATCACCTCAAACAAGTGATCAAAGCTGGTATCGTGAGTATGGGACAAGTTCAACTATACACCTCTTGATATGATGCTCTGAGATGGGCAAAACAACGCTTCTGTGATATTCCTGCCCAAAACACACAACTTGAATCTAATCATGAAGAAAATTCAGGGAGGCCCAAATTCAGGGACATTCTACAAAATAACTAGCCGGTGCTATTAAAAAATGTCAAGGTCAAGAAATACGAAGAAAGCCTGAGATTCCAGATTGAAGAAGCCCAAGGCTGCATTGACAAGTACATGTAATATGTGATCCTGGATTGGAACTGGACCTGGAAAAAATAACTATAAAGGAATTTTTGGGACAACTGATGAAATTACAATATGGATAATAAATCAGAATAACGATAACGTATAAATATCAAATTTCCTTAATTTTGACAAGGGTATTGCAGTTATGTAAAGAGAATGCCTTTGTTCTTAGGAAATAGACTACTAAAATATTTCATGGTAAAGGGGTATGATGTCTGCATTTTACTCTCAAATGGTTTGGTGAAACATGCATTTATATTAGAATATATATGTATATATACAGAGAGAAATAAAAGTAAACAAATGGGGCAAAATGTAAGCAACTGGTTAATCTGGGTAAAAGGTGGATAAAAGTTCCTTGTGCTATTCTTGCAACTTTTTTGTACATTTGAAATCATATCAAAATAGTTTACAAAATGCTATACTCATTTGATCGTATCTTCATGCTTCAGCCCCTCCAGTAGCTTCCCACCATATTTATAATAAAATTCAAACCCTTTCTATGGCTTACATAACCGTACATGATCTGGTCCACGTCTGCCTCTCAAATTTCATGTCGTTTCACATTTCTCATCTACCATTCTTAAACCATGTCTGATGACCTGTCCCTGAAATACCCCATGCTCATTCACATCTTAGGGCATGGAAGCTGTTTCTCTGCCTGGAATGCTCTTCCTCTCAACTTTGCAAACTTGGCTCTTCCTTAACATTTAGATATCAGCTTCAAGGTCACCTCCTAAGGAAGCCTTCCCTGACCACCTCCAGGCACTCTCTCTCATCCCACCCGGTATTAACTCTTTGCAAAGCACTTGCCATGCTACATTTTTCTTGTTTATTACCTATGCCCCTACTGAGACTATGAAAGCTGGAATTTGTTCATGTTCACAGCTGTATCTTTAGTGCCCGGAGTAGTGCTGGCTTATAGTATGTGCTCAGCTAATATTTGCTGAATGAAGCCGCATGTTTGTTATATATTTTGATAACACTAAGTACTATTTCCATATTCATATGACTTATAATAATAGAAGCTCTCTCCCACCAGTCATAGATACTCTTTCCTGTATAACTCCAGGGTTTTTAGTACTGGCATCATTCTGGTTAAATTCGGCAAACTAGATATTTTGTTTCAGTTCCTTTTTTTTTCTAGGGAGCCAAAGATCATTAAGCCCCTTCCCCACTGGGACACTTGGGGACCAAGGCAATTACTAAGAGGACAATGGGTATTATGTACTCTGACACTTTTCAGAAACGATGCCTGCATCGCCTAAATAACACGCCTTGGGTTTGCAGTGATTATTTTTATCCTCATTGTTTTGAGTCTGTTGATGAAATATCCTCATATCCCGATTCCTAAGGGCCAGACAATAGCAATAGTTGTCATAAGTTGGGGACCGGGAGAGAAGTTTGATCCTGCTGTCTTCTGACAACTCCAAGTGGGGTTTTAGATTTGCCATTTGAGTTCTCTGTGGCAGCTGCTTTCCTTTGAATTTAGAGAGTGGCTCTTTCAACCTTGTGAATGAAGCATGGGGCCTGCAGAATCAGAAACCTGGGCCTCCTTCCCACTGGTAACTGATCTCCACGATTTCCTGCATTAGTGCATTCATGAGCGCTGTAAAACTCTAAGGACAACGTGCTATAAAAGAGATACTTGATCTGACGTGTAAAATTTATACCTGTTGTCATCTTTCATCCACCCCAGGAAGCCTGTCAATAGGATTGCCCTTCAAAACCATCCCCCAAGGTGCAGGAATATTGAGTCTCCCTGTTAACCCATATAAAGGCAGCTACCCCAGGGAGAATGGGAGACGTGTGTGCTGACATGAAAAACAAGTCACTCCCAGTGTTTGCGATTCCCAAGAGGTCGGTCCTGCTTGCTGCAGATTTGCAGGGACAGATGTGGCTGGTAAGGGGATACTGCCCCGAGGCACCATGGGGCAGATGGATTAATTACGCCACCTAATGAAAAGCAGTGATTCACCATGGCCTGAGGGAAGGAAGGTTAGAGGCATAAAGAAGATATACGAACTTGGACACGTGCAGATGGAGAGATGTGCAGATGGGGAAAATGACAGCACGGTACGTGTGAGAAGATGATCTTCCTTCTCTACCCAGGACTGTCAGGAGAGCCCTTGCCTGCTGCCGGTTCACTGTCCACATCCACTGCCGGGTGGGAGCCAGGGTGACCAGCAACCTCAAATTACCAGACCCAGTGGTAGCCATCACCAGTTAAGCAAATCTATACAGAAACAATGGAATAGAAATAAGCGGAGGAGGGCACAGTGCAGTGAGATGGTGCTTCCTGGTGATCGCCATCTGGATGACATTGGGCATTTTAATTCACCTCCTTAGCCTCACTGTCTCATCCACCTCCTCAAATGGTTAATGTAAGGGCTAAATGTTAACACATAAAGCACCTTGCCTGACACTGGATGAGCCTTCAGTAAATTTTAGGTATTGTCTTAGTTTTTTATTGCTAATGTAAGGAATTATCACAAACTTAGTGGTTTAAACCACAAATTTATTATCTTAAAGCTCTGGAGGTCGTACATCCAAACTGAGGCTGAAAGGGCTAAAATCAAGGCATTTGCAGAGTTGGAGCCTTCTGGAGCCACCAGGAAGAGAATCTATTTCCTTGTCCTTTTCAGCTTCTAGAAGCTGCCTTCATCCCTTGGTGTGTGGCCACATTATTCCAGTCTCTGCCTCTGTCATCTCATGGTCTTCTCCTACATTGATCCTTCTGCCTCCCTCTTATAAGGACTCTTGTGATCACATCTCAAGATGTTCAATTTAATCACCTCCACAAAGACCCTTTTACCATGTAAGTGAAACGTTCACAAGTTCTGTGGATTCGGATGGGAACTTCTCTGGGGGGACCATTATTCTGTCTACCACATATATAATTACTACTTTCACTTAATAATGATATACCTAAATAATCTCAAATGATCTCATTTGCATCTCTGCTGCTTTAATGAAATTCAAACACTTTCTGTGACTTACATAACCCTATGTGACCTGGTCTGTGCCTATCTCTAGATCTTGCCCTGAAACACTCTTTCTCATCTACCCTGCTCCAACCTCTTCAGATGTCTGTCTGTCTTTGAAATATGCCAAGCTCTTTCTCATCCTAGGGCCTTTCTGGAAAGATTAGAAACAGATCCATATGCTATGTTCATTTGCTCAGCAAGGAGTGTTATTGTGGATATAATGAAGCCAGAAATGCAAGTACAGGATGCAAGAGAATATATTGATGAAAGAAAATAGGCATTATCGGTGTAAGGATTAGACTAGTGTCTGCAAGTGGGAAATCAACTCTATAGTTGACATGCCATTACCCAGGACGATGCTTAGGATATCTGGATAATTAGCTGGTTAAACCTGTTTCACTAATAAGAAAACTGAGTTTTGCACAGGGTCACCTTGCCTGAAAGAGCTCATAACTGGTGGAACTGGGACTTGAACCCAGATCTGATGACTTTAAGAGTTCTTCTCTTACTTAATACCCTGTACATGCAGGAAGATTTTCAACATCAACGTCAGTGTTCTCCATCAGTGCTATGGGTTAGTAGATCCTATTCCACCCACAGAAAGCCCTTTGAGGACCAGGAGGGGCCAATCAGGAAGCCTACGCTGAATACTTACCCCACAGAAGTTGGTCAAACACAGCTTTGCTTCCCTAGAAGAATGCTTTAGGGGACCACATGGCCCACTCCTGCCCCACCAGTTCCCTTTGCTCACCTGGCACTGGACCCATTTTTTGAAAATCCAAAAAGCCCCCTGCCCTTCTTCAGCCCCAACTTTCCACCCCTTGAGCCACACGTTCTCTTCCTATACCAGGGATCTCCTAGTAGCAACCATACCCTTATTACTTAAAGTATAGTTTTGGCGACTCCCAGGAGCTTATTAGAAAAGCAGAATCTCAAGTCCTACCCCAACTTACTGAATCTGAATCTGAACTTTAAAAATATCCTCACTCAAATGATCCATAAGCATATTTAGGTTTGAGAAGCACATTGATCTTGCCTATTTCTTGATAAAGTCTCCATAATTTCAAAGGTAATAAATACGGCCCGTTGTATATGTCACTCTGATTTTCCAGCTCCTGCACAATCAGAATATCTGTACCAAACTGCCCAAATCACCATTTTTAGTGGCTCCACCTGGTCTATGCTGCTTCCTCCATGAGCCCAGTCTTACAGGCCAGAGGCAATTAATTGGCTTTTATAGACAAATAAAATAGACTGTTATTCACACATCAACTGACTTGAGTTCCAGAATTAGAGCATCTCATTATTATGATAGAATATTATGTCAAAGCCAGATAGGATTTTAGTATACCATCCTAGGATAGTGGAGTACGAGGGTTTCCATTTAGGATATAGACACAGCAAGCAGGGTGTTAGATCACAGTCTTCTGCCTGGTTCTGACGTTTTCTTGTTAATAGTACTTAATTTTGTCCAGCCCTTAAAGTTTAATGGTCGGTAGAATAATATATTTTAAACCAAATTCAGAATGACTTGTATTTGCCACCTGAAGACTTTTCTAGAAAGGTTAAATGTATTCTACCAGACTGCAATTGGGGGCACAAGTTTCTAAATCCAAAACCCCTGTACACAGTCTAGAAGTAGGAGTGTAGGAGAGCGCCAGTGGTATCCAGAACTGAAGACACATGCCATCCATCGCCCAGGAACTCAAAGTGCCTTATGAATTTTCCTGATAGTAAGAGTCAGGTATTGTCTCCACCCGCAGAAAACAAGGTCCAGGCCAGTGATACGATAATCGTGATCAAGCCTCAGTGACAGTTCAGTCCAACCGTTTCTCTTTTAAGTTTGGGTTCACGGCAAAAGGCTAAAAATAAGAGTAACTTCAGTCAGCTGCACCCACATCAGATACTCTCACATTGAAAAAGTCATTTTCAGAAAAGGGATGTGCTGAAAGGTCAGATGGAAATTTCTCCTTTCCCACCCCAAAGTGCCACTGGGGTTGTTCTTTAAGAAAGAGTCGTCACTTCTGTCTAATGCATAGAGCCTGCACTAAGAAGAAACATGAAAATAAATGCAGGGATTCATGGGGGTGGGAGTTAGGTGATTTTCCACCATCTGATGTCAAGTACAGAGGATGTAATTTATTTCCTACAGAAACCTCAAGCCACCAATCTAAAAAAGGAAAAAAAAAAACAAAAAAAAACATGTTACCTGAACTGACTCTCTGGGCCTATTTGCTTTTTCTGTTTGTTTGTTTGTTTGTTTGTATTGCCTATTCAAGGTAAACTCTCACTGCTCAGAAAACGTGATGAGAAAAATTAGACACTGTCTTCTCCCTTTACCATAGTCGCTGATAAAGACAAAACCCCAATTTTTCCAATATTCGTTCACTTTTCCTCTGAAAATTTTTACTCTGTTAATACAACTGAGGCAATAAAATTGTACTTTGAGGTAAATATTAAACGAAACCAACCCACCAGTGGGGTAGCCAATCCTTTCCAGGAAATGAAGTGAATAATTACAGAAACTTAAAAACATTTTCCACCACCCACGGTCCCTGCTTTCCCTTCCTTCTTTCTTGTTTAATTTCCTCACACTAAGTACTTTTTAATGATGATAGTTCTTAATGAGAAGCCTTGTCGCTTGCCCTGAAATAATTGCCCAGGTGAAGGGAGTTCTTGGTTTAAGTTCTGCCTCTTGGAACTTGGCTGTCATCTCTTTCAGTCATTCTATTCTATCTTTCAAAGGGGTTGACTGGATATCTCAGATTTGGCATTTTAATGTAGAACAATAAGAATATGTGCTCAAATTGTTTCCTTCTGCTGTCTTGAATGAAAACTCTATCCAATAACTGTTTTCAAATGGCCATGTACCTATAATCCAACACTTAAAAAAAATTGAAATATAAGATTAAGCCAAATGAGTTCTACAGGGGGAAAAAAGCACCAGCTGATTCAGAATGGTTTATTCTATTTCTTGTTCCAGTTGCTCATTCATCCCCTCCCCTCCTCCTCCTAGGTTTTTCCATCTCCACAGGATGTATATTAGCCCCAAAAGGTTGAAGAAACTGAATTAGTTATTATTTTTGTAACTTTGCGCTAGCCCAACAATGCAATTTATAACATTTACACAGAGCCCTCCACTTCTAATCAATTGTTGCTTCTCCACTCTGGGAACCAGCACCAGACATTACCTTTCCCACCAGCCTCTGATTAGCAGAGTACCAAGGCCCCAACAGAAACCAAAAAAGCTGCAAAGAGGCAAAACGTAGCTTTTTTTTGCTCACTGACCTCATGCTGGTCTAGCAGTAAAGAACAGGATAGAAATTGCACGGAGAAATTGGCTATCAACAAACGGCTGACTCTTTGAGACTGATCTGAGTTTTCCGCTTGAGAGCTTTTATGGCCTCAGAATGTAACGCAATACCTCAAAGCATCCTATGCAGTGGCCTGTATTTTCAAAGAAGACTAGCTTCGCAGAGCTTTGCCTTTCAAAATAAAGCTGAGGCTGGAGGTCCGCAAGGGTCGGTCGCTGCACTCTGACAGAACCTTGTCCAGGAAGTGTCAGGAAAGACATTTAAAAACAGCCAAGAGAACATCAAGAATCCTTCTTGCTGCTTCAGAATAATGAAATGTCAGAAACCGCAATGTCATTTGATATGAAGGCCGGCGAGCCTCAATTAGATACTGACACATCTACAGAATCATCTGACTGTCCAAAAAAACAAGGCTTTGGTGGATTCAGTCTTGAACACTACTTTTTCCATAACTCAACCTGAAATTAGTTTTCATTTCATTTCACTTTTCAAAGAAGAGGAGTCTGGGATTTAAAGAATTTACACTTCATGTTAAAGTCACACATCTGACGAATGTATATGATCAAGACAATTCGCAGTTCAAGCCATGTATACGGGTATAATCTTTCTCTTCTCTACGTGTTTCTAATGCTAAGCCCTTAGTTCCTGCCACCAAAGCCACAAGTGAAGAATAGAGATTCTTGTCTTCATGCAGGGAGGTTAGGGACCAGAGCCCAAGGCCACGGAAACAAAAGACACAAAGAACAGGAAAACTGGGAAAGACAAATCTCCAGTCTTATAGCATATGGCCATACTCAGTATGCAGCTCTTATTTTTAGCACAGGGCTTTAAATATTAATTAAATCTGCATTCCTGAAGGTGGGCTGCAGCAAACCCTCCAGCCATGCTCAATCAGATCAAGTTTCATCATCAAGTCAACATTACTGATGGCTGTTTTTCTCTATTACATGTTCTCCCATCCCTGCCCAAGTCTTTCTACTTCTTCCTTTGCTTCACTCTTTTTTTTTTTCTATTCCAAGTCCAACACAATCACTCTAAATTTGAATTACTGCAGTGTTGCCCTAGCTTGCCTGTCTCTAGTTGCTTTTCTCATCTCATCCATCCTGGGTCCCATCATTGAATTCTTTCCCTAACGTTCTGTTTTTTTCCATCATGTCACGTCCTTGCTTAAGAACCAGCAATGGCTTCCTGTCATCCATCATCTCCTGTTGAGCGGTGAGGTGCCCTCCACCATCCAGCGCTGCCCTCGTCTCTAAAGCATCATTTCCCAAACTCCATTTGAGAGCCAGCCTCCCTCTGATATTTTGTAAGGATATTTTTCTGTTCGAAGACTGTCATGATAAGGTTTTGAATGGTCACCTCTGGTGACAGGGAGGGGAAGAGGACACCTATATTACGTGAAAGGGGCTGGGCTGAGAACTGGAGCTGAGAAAGAGCAGCTGGTCCTTGGACTTAAAAGCCACCAGCCATGTTGCACTGCAAATGAAGCTGAGGGTGGAGAGACCTCTCAGACTGGAAATAGGAACCCAGTGGGGTATTCTGTAAGGGCAGAGCTTAGAGGCTGAGCTTTCTGCTGACTAGAGCCGGAATGAGGCTTGAGGTACATGGCTCCATGCCCACAGGCTCCAGGAGAGGCAGGTCTGATATTAGCTCACTGCCAGCCCAGAACCATGGGGACAGAAGCTGACCATCCCCACCGTAACGAACAGCTGGTGACATGCTTCAGGTAAAGTTCTCAAATGAAACTCAGGTGCCAGGACCTCTGGGGAGCTTTCTCTGATCTTTTAAAAGGTCTTGGACTGCCAGCAAGCCACGAGAGAGGCATGGAGCAGAATCTTCCCCACAGGCTTCAGGGGAAGGGTGGCCCTGCCAAATCCTTGATTTTAGACTTCTAGTCTAAATTTCTGTTCTTTTCAGCCACCCAATCTGTGCTACTTCGTATGGCAGCCCTAGGGAACTAAAACAGCTGGCACGTGGAACAGCTCAATATGTGGAAAACAAGCCCCAAGGAAAGGAAAAAGGCTGGCAAGAAGTGTCGCTTGGACAAGAAGCTTCTTGTGTCAAGTGCCCCACCTTACACACCTCTCTCCTGCCGAGCGGGGCTCTGGAGATCACACAAAGTAGGGCCTCAAGAGATACATGCTGAGGGATACAGTGACTGATAAGCCAACACTATTTTTCATACTCTACATAATAGCCAAAACTATTTTTCAGATTAAACATGAAAGCCCACCAAAGTGATTACTATAAATCTAAGAGCTTTACTTTCAAAGTTAATGGTTAAAATTACACCAATCAAATTTTCACATGTGCAGCTTTAGTGCCGCTATCTTGATATATGGATATATTGTAACCTGCTGTATCATGATGTATAGAGCTTTAGAGCATTTTCAAGGTTGTCTGTGACCTGACTTCCAGATGGGGCTGTAGCAACACTGTGGCATTACTTGGAGTTGGATGCATTACCAGGAGAGAGAGGGGCTTGTAGTTGCTTGTTTTGTGTACACAGTTTCTCTCTGATGCACAGCATAGCCTGCCAGTTGGGGAAATCTGGACTGCAGTGTCTAACTTCAAAAACGGGGGGAAAAAAGAGAATTCCCAATCCTGGTTTCCACTTTGGCCCTAACTAGCTCCTATTGTGCACCATATGGCAGGGCATATGTTTCTTACTGCACAAATTTAAAACATCTGAAAATAATACTTTCCTGATTGAGGAGCCATTAGGGATGAGGCAGCATTTTCTGAGCAAAAAAAATGAGTCAATGGAGAGCCTAAGAGGCAGTGTCAGTGGAGCAGCCGGCGCTACTCCCCCCAGCTCCCCTCAGATCCAGGAACAGCTTGCAGGACCATGGGATGGGGAGGGGAGGGGAGGGGAGGGAGGGTCTCATCAGCCTCTCCAGCCACCACCCCCAGCTCTCCCTGCAGGCTGCCCAGAGTAGGAGCTTCAGAATACAGAAGAACAAAACAGACATGTAATTCAAAAAGCAGTATCTAAATATACATGTTCTGATAGGTTAATGTTGGAACTCTTACCTGTGTGCTTTTTTTTTTAAATAAAGTAGTTTCTAGGCCCTGCGCATCTCATGTACATCGTGGGTGAAAAGGCAGATGCCCTTCCATAAATTACCTTGGATTGGGTGGGAAACAGCTAAGATGAGAACATGCCACAGTTTTGCTGACAGTATGTTCACGTAAAACTCCCTGCGATTCAGGAAAGGGAACTGACATTCAAGGAGACTGAGCGCCTCTGATGGGGGAAATGAGATGTTTAGAGACTTGCAGACCTTTGGGTTGTAAACAGGTAAAACACAGAGGGCAAGCTGAGAAAGCCCAGGATGGCCTGATGAATAATAGATGCTGAGCCAGGGCAGCTGCATGTAGCACCCCCAAAACAGCCCTGGGGTGAGGGCAGCCTTCCCAGGGAATTCCCAAGTGCACGGCGCAGGGAATTCTACTGAGTCAGCGTGCAGCCACCCTCCAAAAGCAGCTTCCTCTATGCCAAGAGAGCTGCCCAGGAGCCCAACAGGGGAAAAAAAAAAAGAAAGGAAAGAAAGAAGAAAACTCACTGTTCCAAACCAGTCGCCTCTCCCTGACAGGCCTCACACCTTTCCACTCCATTCATCTGACCCGTCCCACTCCCAGAAGGGTCTCTCTCCCTTCTCCACCTCTGCCAGCCTTGCACATTTCTAGAGGCCTTTGGTCTCTCAGCTCTATATCGCTCATCTGGCACATCTTTCTTTAATCACTTGTAATAGAGTGTATAGATCTACATAAATGCCTTTTCTCTTAAAGATGGGACATTTTGATCCCTGAAGAATTCATTCCTTCATTTCCTAAATGTTTATCGCTGCCTCTTTGCAGGCACTGTGTCAGGTGCAAGAATTTGGGTGACAAACAAGATAGATAAAATCCCATTCTTCAGAACTTGCATTTGAGACTTGATACCTGAAATGCGATCCTGGGGCCGGTAGCATCCGTGACACCTATGAGCTTGTTAGAAATGTAGGCTCTCAGCCTTCCCCCTTATCTGATTCTGCCTTTTAACGAGCTCCCCAGGTGATTCGTGCTCACATTAAAGTTTGAGAAGCATTGCTCTAGAGGTTCAGACGACATGTGAATGCATGTACAATCAAAAGGTGGGTAGAACTGTTACAGAATAAACAGGTTGAGGGGATTGAGGAAACCAGTGGGGGTGAAAGGGGACACAGCTACTGCAGATAATATGACAGGGGAGGCCTGTCTGAGCAGAAGCCAGCGGTCACTGAAGCCTCTGTTACACTGCCTTATGTATAGCTCATGTTGCCTTGTTGCAGTCCAGACAGGGTGATTTGAATTAAACTGAGCCTGCAGAATTAAGGGAACCCAACCTGGGCTAAGGTGGCAGTGAGGAACTAGCTAGAAAGGGAGAGTGATCCTCAAGAGTGAAGGATCAGAGAAGTGACACAGGGAAGCCTGGAACACAGGTCAACGTGCACCCTCCTCCTCCGAGCAAGAGCCAACGCCTCCTGTTCCTCTGAAGTGTCTCCCAACATTTCACATCCCCATCCCCTGCTTTATCTTTTCTAACATACTGTGCTGGTTTGAAGCTATCGTGGACCCCAGAAGAGCCATGTTCTTTCATCCTCATTCAATATTTCTGGGTGGGATCCTTTTGATTGTTTCCATGGAGATGTGACCAACTAAATTGTGGGTGAGAACTTTTGATTAGGGGTTTCCATGGAGATGTGTCTCCACCCATTCTAGGTGAGCTTCTAACTGGAGCCCTTTAAGAGGAAACCTTTTAAGAGGAACCATTTCAGTGCTGGCATAGACAGACACCTTTGGAGATACAGAAGGAAAATACCCCTTTGGAAGTCCTTTGAAACGAGAAGGCACAGACCCCAGCAGATGCCAGCCATGTGCCTTCCCAGCTGACAGAGGTGTTCCAGACCCATTGGCCTGTCTTGAACCAAGGTATCTTTATCTGGATGCCTTAGTTTGGATATTTTCACAGCCTTAGACCTGTAAACTTGCAACTTAATAAATTCCCTTTTAAAAAGCCATTCCATTTCTGGTATAACTGCATTCTGGCAACTTCAGCAAACTAAAACACATACCCACATTGTTTTTATCTTGTCTTCTTACTCTCCTACTAGAACACTAACTCCAGGAGAATAGGGGATGGTATTTGTTCACTGTGCTGTGCTGGGCACTGCCAGGATGCCCTATGATGCTTGGAGGTTATCTGAGCCAACTGCAGAAGGGTGGATCAGGGACGTGAGGAGAGCAGAGGTTCGTTTCTTGCTTTAACGGCACCGCTTGAGTGGGGGTCTGGTGCCCAGGTCCCACCCAACCAAAGCTCTCCCCAGGCAATTAGTCTCCCTGGCTGCACTCTGCCCAGGATGTCTGGCCAGGGACCACCCCCACCCCTGATTGGTTTCTATGATCTCACAGAGCATTTGCAATGTACTTTTAGTCTTTTCGGGTCCGTGCTGGTTTGAAAAGATGTATGTCCCCTAGAAAATCCATGTTTTAATCAAAATCCCATTTTGTAAAGGCAGAAGAATCCCTATTCAATACTGTATGTTTGAAACTGTAATCAGATCATCTCCCTCAAGATGTGATTTAGTCAAGAGTGGATAGTTCTGTACGTTGGATTAGGTGATGACATGTCTCCACCCATTTGGGTGGGTCTTGATTAGTTTCTGAAGTCCTATAAAAGAGGAAACATTCTGGAGAATGAGAGAGATTCAGAGAGAGCAGAGCAGAACGACATAGCCACAAAAAGCAGAGTCCACTAGCCAGCCACCTTTGGAGAGGAAGAAGGGAAACGCCTCCCAGGGAGCTTCATGAAACAGGAAGCCAGGAGAAGAAGCTAGCAGATGTCGCCGTGTCCGCCATGTGCCCTTCCAGATGAGAGAGGAACCCTGACCGTGTTCACCATGTGCCTTCTCACTTGAACTTTATCGGCCTTCTTGAACCAAGGTATCTTTCCCTGGATGCTTTAGATTGGACATTTCTATAGCCTTGTTTTAATTGGGACATTTTCTCGGCCTTCGAACTGTAAATTAGAAACTTATTAAATTCCCCTTTTTTAAAAGCCATTCTGTTTCTGGTATATTGCATTCCAGCAGCTAGCAAACTAGAACAGGGTTTTTGGTGATTCTTAACTATAGCAGAATATTTATTATTTACTGCTTACTATTTTGTCTACTTTCACCTTTAACTGTATTTGATCCTGTTTTTTCTTTACCTTTTTATAACATTTTTAATATTTTACTTAAAACTTTATCTTTTATTTTTCTCTGTTTTGAACAGAGAATGGAAATTCAATTCTCTTGCCATTTATTACTGATTCATTGAGTTCCTATTATGTGCTAAGTTCCATGCTACATGTAAGGAGCCCCTCTCAGCCCATCCCAACACACACACAGATAAACTGTGCTCTAAACCAGGGAGGCCAAACACTCTCCAGAGATTCTTTTCCATCCTGACCCATCTCAGATGCTCCCAGCACTCATGTAGAGTTCTCTGAGTAAGATGCTCAGCTGTTTACCACAAATCGGGGCTCCAGGCTTCTTGTCTGGGCTTCAGGCTGAAGGGACCCATGGGTCACCCTCACAAATGGAGTGACCCATCTGCCCCGCCCACCACAGCTCTGAAAGCCTCCTCCTAGCACAGGTAGGCTGAGCTTCTCAAGGTCAGGCTTAAAATCAAGTCCAGCATCAGTCAAACCACTACATCTCCTCAGAAATACCTTTTATCACATTTGAATGTTGTTGGAATTAAGACACATCTTATGGGCATAATGCACATTTGATGTGGGAGTGTTATACTTCATTCCCCCTGCCAAAAAGGATGTTATTAAATCAATTATGATTTTTTAACCTTCCCAAATATTTGCATTTCAGTCACTAACCAGATCCTTTAACCATGAATCCAGGACTTGCCGAAAGTTGTTTTGGAATCTGATATTTAAGAGAAAAAGTCCAAAGGTCATGTTAACTATCCATTCCTTACGGTTTTTTCAAGATCTGTTCCTGGGCCAAACTGTCTTATTTTGCTACAGAAATGTCTTTTCTGGGTTAAAACTTAACAATGGGTCGTCGACGTTCATTGAGGTAATAAGCCTCAATTCATAGATCTTTCCTTGAATGAGATCTAATGTGCCTTATATAAGAAATTCCTTCTAAAATTAGGTGTCATGAAAATTGCCCTCAGCCTGGGCTGATTTCATGCCTTGAACTGACCATCAGTAAGGTGCAAGTGAGCTGGCAAAAGACACGAGACAGGGAAAGTCCTTAAGCCCAGGACTTCTCTTCCCAATGGGGATGGGTCACACAAGGCTAACATGGCAGTACCAACACTTATAAAAGGCTTCACCCACATTATAGCATTTAATTCTCACAGCAACTCTATGGGGCAAGTACAATTTTAACCCTCCATTTTGCATAAGATAACTGAGGAGCAGAGGGGTAAAGAGTTAGGTTGAGTTATGAAATTGCTGTTTTTGTGGATTAAAAAAATATCAAATATCAGCAATACTATATGGTCCAACCTAACTGTATGCTCAAGACAAACTTCGTCAGTAGCAGAATGTAGATGCAAATGCCCATCCCTCTGATTCCACAGCCCAAGTTTATGGGCAAAGTCAGGCCTGGAGCAGGAGCAGCACTGGGAAGTCATGTCATCATTAAATCTCATTAGAATATTCATCTAATGAAGCCTGGGAGGGAAAGGAGGCAACTGGAAAGAATTGTCTATATGAGCTAGAGCCATATGGTCTTTCCAAAATACCTCCCTTTTAAAATGAAGCTTCTGCTTCAGTTAGAACACGTCCAAATATAAGTGTTGTTGGATGCGTCAATGCTAAAAGACAAAGACTATTGTTTCCAGGCTATATCTTTATGACATAGAGTGTATATGCATGTAATATAGTTAGCTGACATATTTTGAGCACTCATCTAGTGCCAGACTCTGATCTAAATGCCCTACATGTATTAATGCACTCAAACCTGGAATGAGCCCTGCAATGTAACTTAACTTATATTGTTGATTCATTATTGAACTTAATGCCAACAGCACTGTAATTGAATGAAACTTGTCCAACACACGTATTTTCCCTTTAAGGCACAGCACAACCTTCTTGTGTGCAGAACAATAGACTTGCACTTCAGCACTACACTTGGGGGGCATTTTAAACATCGAAATCACCAGCAAAAAAAAACAAACTCAAAGACGTGCTCAACGTGGCATTAAATACACTGTGAAAAGCATACTTGTTTATAGTATGAGAGCTAAAATAAGAAGACAGAACGTTACCTGGTTTGACCTTACTGGGACCATGCATGATGGAAAATTACAGTTTTTTCTTCTCTCTTATGTCCAGGAATGACAGTGAAAGCACTACGAGGATAGACTATACTTTTGTAACCAAGAAACCAAGATTTAAGGCTTGATTTTGAGTACTAAATCATTATATAGATACTCCTTTTTGCTTTCTGTTATATTGGAGTAGAGAGAGGGAAATTCCTGGAATCTCTAAATTGTAACCCAGCTGCCTTGATCTCTGATAATGATCAATAGTCCTTATCTTGTGCCCCTGTGATTGTAAAACCTTTATAACTAACCTTTAATTGTACCCAGTTATCCAGTTTTTCAACTTTAGAGTCTTGTAATTGTTAATCAAAGGGTCTTGGGTCGGTCCAGAACTAACCTACCCTAAATCTAAAGTTATCTTGATGACCGAGACTGACTCTAAGGAAAGTGGACCCACCTGACATGCTCACTAGCTTAGACTTCAACCAACAAGTCACCTCTACCTTATTCCGCCATTTTCTTTCATACATTCTGTGACTAGGCATGTAATCAATCTGTGATGCTCAGTAATCAGATCACCTCTAATTCCATCATATGGGGCCACCGTGCTCATGATCCTAAACCTTGCCTATCTTTTCTTTAATAAAACTATCTGAATTACTGCAGTTTGGGAAGACAGATATTTGGGCCGTGAGGCCATCTGCTCTCCTACATGCCGAGTAACAAACTCTTTCACTGTTTGAAGCCCCAGTGTCTCAGGAATTGTTTATTGAGCACATCCAGGCAAAAGAATTCTTGGTCTTTGGCTGGTAACAATTTGATGCCCTCTGTTTTGTTTCATACCCTCTCTCCTAGACCAGGTATACATTTTAGAATATGGTCACAGTTTTTGCAGACTCTGTGGGAATCTCCTGGAGAGCTTCAAGAACAAAAGGTCTTTTGTTCATAATGAAGACTGCCTGGAAACAGAGGCTTAAAACAACCCGGATCCAGGCTCTTGATACATTTTTGTTAAGCAAAAACCACATGACCAAAAATTATTTTCTTAGGCTTTTCTGATTGTAGTTCTCAATAGTTGTATCTCCAGAGCTTTAAATATGGAGAAGTGAAATAAATCCCAGCGTCATGGTGAAAATTTTCTTCTGAAATGGATTCTGAAACTTTTACTAAGTAGAGATCTAAACTATATTTAGAAATGGGCTTTTCGTTTGTTTGTTTCACCCAAAGTGCAGTATCACAAAAAGGTTTCGGCCTTTTTAGGTGGAGGAAGTGTTTTGTAATGGTTTTGTGCAGTCTCAGCGTTGTTTCTGTGGGTAATACTCCCTCCCCCTCGCTTTCAGCCCGAGCTTCTTAGGAGCAGGACTCTCTGGTTTGACCACAGTATTTTTTTTCCTTCTGACGCTATTGGAACTGGGCGTAGAATCGTCAGCTAGCAGTTTTAATTGTTGCATCTATTGCACAGAAACTTGGGGAAAAAATGATTGAAGCTGAAGTCACAATCCTCCTGGAAAAAGGTGTGATGTCTGTCAGTTCCTCAAGAGTTAAGCAGCATATCTTGCACTTTCAAAGCCTGCTGTTTTGCAAGAAGTCTTAGGTGAAAACAATGAGACAAAACGATGCTTTGAGAAAGACAATGACTTTCATTCAAATGTCTCTCATTAGCTCCTTTATACTCTCCTATTTTGCACAGACTTGTATTCAGAATTATCCTGTTCTATTAGCTAGTCTGGTATAGGTTTAAAAAAAAAGACATTTTTTTCTTAAACGCAGGGGTGAGGGGGATATTAAAGCAAAAAGGTATATGAGCGTTCACTGGTTGGAGAAATTGTTTCTAGTCTCAGTCCCTTTCAGCACTTTATGGGAAGAGCTAAAAGCTTCCCAGAAGTGCAGATTCCCAAGAGCATGCTTGAGGTTTAAAATAACTCACTTCACTACAAACGAGGCAGCCCCACAATAGGAGACAAAGGGAAATGTCCTTCATTTTCTTTTTCTCTCTCCCTCTTTGTTTTTTTTTTGTTGTTGTTGTTGTTTTTCTTATTGAACATGATTCATATAAGAAATACTAGAAATTGGGAGAAGAAAACAGTTCATGAAGTCTCTGACCCATTTCCATTTCCTTCCCCTTCAACACATTCCTCAGAGATTTATTCCATCAAGTCTTAAAATTGCAGAAGGAACTCATGCCCAGTACTTCCCAAGAAACCAAGTCCCCAATTGGTGAGATTTATTTTGTCAAGACATTGAGACTCTTGGTTCGCAGGGCTTGATGTGTGAGGAAACTGGATGGTCAGAAGGCAGTGCCTGGGCGGAGCTGCCGTGAGAGGAGAGGACCCTGGGATGGTGGCAGGACTGGCTGGGAAGGCGGGGAGATGTACCAAGGCTCCCTGGCTTGGGAGAGGGGGATGGAGATCAGCCCTCCAGGTGCAGCCTTTGGGATTCACCTGCCCGTGGACAGCCCTTCAGACTGAGGACCTGTGAACAAAAAGCCCTTAAGGAGCTGAAATGGCAGGAGTAAGCATAGCTGCCAATCATGGAAAACAGGGTGATCTACTAGTGTTCCTGTGAAAAGCCCTGATGGATGAGCACAACCTCCTGGTCCCGTCTATCATGGGCAGTAATGTCCACTGTCATTGCACCTTTTTCATGTAAACAGTCAAAAGATTGTCT
Source organism: Myrmecophaga tridactyla (assembly GCA_004026745.1). Taxonomy (NCBI): domain Eukaryota; kingdom Metazoa; phylum Chordata; class Mammalia; order Pilosa; family Myrmecophagidae; genus Myrmecophaga; species Myrmecophaga tridactyla. The sequence goes on along the minus strand of PVIY010013210.1, from coordinate 5,593 downwards.
TCATCTATGAAAAAACTTTGTCCCTGGTTTCACCAACCTGTGCATACTAGGGAGATCGGATTTACAATTAGGCCTAAATGACAGTGGAGCTTCAAGTCTCCACTGCTTCTAGGGAAAAGTCCAGTCTTTTCCAGAGTAGCTCTCTCCAAGTATTTCAGAACTTCCCCCCAGAGCTGCTTCCATGTATCTGTGAACAAGTCTTCATTACCACTCCCCCGCAGTGACTGCAGAAACTGAGGCAAGCCCTCTGTGCCTGATTGCCCAGCCACCGGCCCTCTCTGGCTACCTGCTGCACCAGCATTCCAGGGTGGGTGAAGCCAGAAGCCCACTGTTGCCGAGTGCCATGCTGAAAGCCCCAGCAGTCCAGCCATGTGGCTGTGACCAAGCCACCCATCTGCTGGCCTTTGTGCTTTGCTGCCATCACCTCTGCTAACACAGAGCACCCCACACACACACACCTCCACCAAGCCTTGGCAATTAGCTCAGGCTCGTTTGGTTGCTGATGGTAATAGAATAGATGCTCCTTCCTGTTATTCTCTACAACGATGGCACACAACCACATGGCATGAGCCACAGAAGCTCACCTTTTCAACGGAATATCACAGCTCTTTCAGCAGTGGTCACATTTGCAGTAATCTCGCTCATAGTCTCCCATGGCCACAGGGCTGCCTCAGCAGGGTTGCTAGTACCTTTGCCCAGATCAGCAAAGATACTAGGGAAGATTAGACCCTGGTACAGAACCAGCTCATCTCTAGTCCCTACCCTTTCTTATGGTGAGGTTCTTACAGAGACCATGTTGTCCTCTCCCTCAAACTTTGGTCTGTGGCACCCCAGGCCATCAGATAAAGTTTTATGTCTTCATTTTTCCTTGCTGGGACAGAGAAGTAGGTACTTCCCTCCCCGTGTAAATTTGTATAAGGACAGGGCTGGTTGGAGTCTCTAATACAAATGGTTGCATTGGGGAAGGGACAATGTGAGCCGAGACACTGAGTTAGGCCATATTGTCCTAATGTAAAAACGAACTATCAGATTTTCCTTGTGCCTACTCAGACTATGTTTATCAAATTATCTGTAATCATCATTCATCTATTCATTTATACAACATTTATTGAACACCTACAATGTGCCAAGTAGTGTGCTGGGCTTTGGAAACTGAAAGACAAATCAAAGAGGGTCCTTTAACTGAAAGTACAAGCTGATACCTAAACAATCATTTACAACATAAGGTAAATATCTATTATAGAGCTATTACATGCTATGGATCACTGAAGAGCAGAAGATTCCTTCTGCCTGGAAAAGTCAAGGTAAAGGACATTTAGGCTGGGTGTTGAAGGATGAGTAGGAGTGCCTTAGGGATGGAAGTTGTAAGGAATTCCAGAAAGAAAGAAATGGTAATGAGCGTTGCCCCAGAAGCATGGAAGTTCATTGCTTACTTAAGGAAGCATTGGAACGAAGTCAATGGCTGGCGTACATGGGCAAAGGGGAAACTGGAATGGTAGGAAATGAACCTGGCCAGATACTTGGAGCAGCTCACAGAACACCTAGTATGCCCTTCCAAATACTTGTAATTTAGTTCAATTTCAGAAAACTTTTATTAAGCACCTGCCATGTTTCTGGTATTCTGTTGGGTAATAGGGATGGAACAATGGTGAAAGATTGGCCCTCATCCTTGAAGAGGTTACATCACTAGGAAGACAAACCTGGGGAGAAATATTTTCAACATGATGCCAGACAGAGGGATGAACAAAGTGCTCCAGGGCACACAACCTTGACAGAGAAGGAGTGGGGGCAAGCTTGGGGTAGGCTACCTGTAAGCATTGATGCTGAAGCTTTAGTCTTAAAGGGTGAGTGGGTACAATGCTTCAAGGACAAAGGAAGAAAACAACTTTCCAGGTAGAGGGAACGAGCACAGTGAGCAAAGGCATGGAGACACCAGATAGCATTGTTGTAGGTTGAATTACGTAACCAGAAAAAAAAAATCATATTCTTAATCTTAATCCCATTCCGTGGGTGTAAAGCCATTGCAAATAGACCTTTTGAAGTTGTTATTTTTAGATAAGACATGGGACTAATTGAACCCTGTTGGGTCTTAGCCTTATTACAGAGGATCTTATTTTTAAAAAGCCACAGGGAGGGGCAGGAAACGAGACGTCCATAGAGCCTGGAAGAGAAAGGAAAGGACATTGCCAAGTGACAGGAAAGCCAAGGCACCCAAGGATTCGCAGCAGGCCTGAATGCTACTGAATCTGGGAGGAAGCAAGCCTTCTCGTCTCTGAAACCATGAGCCAATAAATTCCCATTGTTTAGGACAACCTAGTGTTTTTATGGTATTTGCCATAGTCCCCAAGAAACTAAGTCAAGCATCATTTATTGTTTTAATTTCTTTTGGGGGAGGAGATGGTGAGAAACATCTTGGTATTGCTGAAATGTGAAATAAGAGGCTGGAAGTGGCAGGAGGTAGGGATGGGTGGGAGGCAACAGCCAGGGCACTAAGGGCTGGTGTGCCAGCCTCAGACCTTTAGACTTTGTCTTGTAGGAAATGGGGAGCCATGGAAAGTTGCAAGCAAGGGAGTGGTGTGATCAGTTTGCATTTTAGATAGGTCATTCTAGAGGCAGTGCAGGAACTGACAAATCTGGAGGCAGGAGGACTGGGTTGTTTCCATATCCAAGCAAGAGATACTGAAGCCTTGAAGGAAGGGCTTGGAGGGAAGTTACTGAATCATTTTCATAGATGTCTTCTCGTGAGCTAACTTTCCAAATGGCATTATATTATGCTAAATGTGACACTTCACATTTATATCTGTCGTTACACCATATCCCCCACTCTAGTCCCTAGGCAGAAAGAAAATTACCACTTCAAGAATGAGTCTAGACAGGCTGTTTTTGTAAATCCAGTTTCATTAGGATCCAACCACATTCATTTGTGTTATAGTTTGTCCATGGTGGCTTCTACCCTACAGAGTCAGAGTTGAATAGTTTTAACAGAGACCACCAGACATGCAAAGTCTAAAATATTTACTATCTGGCCCTTTCCAGAAAAAGTCTGCTGAACCCTGTCCCAGACATTTGAATTTGGAATGTGTGTTAGATAATCATATCATATCAATGTTAAATTTGCCTCGTGTGAAACCATATTGATATTATACCCTTGTTCTTAGAAAAGGAGTGCTAAAGATTCATGGGGGAACCCTCAAATGGTCGAAACATAGATGATCACTAGCCAACTAGAGAGATAGGTAGACGATAGATAGAGACACTGTAAAAGTGGAAAAATGGTAACTCAGAAAAACTTGGTGAAGGACAGAAGGGTATTCATATGTTATTCTTGCAACACACCTAAAGTTTGAAGTTTATAAAAAAAAGAATAGGAAAGAAAACCAAGAATGAATCTACCTTTAGAACTCAATTTCTTCCTGTCCTTTTCTGCAGCTTCTCTGGCACTTGTGACTTTATATGTGATAGCAGATTAGAATAAAGTATGGACTGAGGGAGAAGACCACGGCCTCTCTGCTCCTTAAAGGGTATATGCCAACCGGTCACTAACTATTAGTTCTTGGATTCTTTTTTGTGTTAATGTCTTTGTTTTTTCTTTTGGATAACTATGTCTTGGACTCTCTAACTCTCCACATGCTGTGCATGTAATGCCAGCAAATCCTCTTGCTATAAAAATAGCAAATTAGTGGCACAGTTTTCCTATTCGTGCTTCTAGAGTCATTCAGAAATTGAATAATTATTCTTATGTTCACTTGCCACTTTGAATCTCTATTTGTCCCACTATTGGACCTGACTTCTCTTTGCTATTTTTTTTTTGTTTGTTTTAAGAGCTGAGAGTTGACAGGGAGCTCGCTATCTAATTGGGGATATGCACTATGTGCCCAGAAAGAAATGCATAAGAACAATTATCAAGGAACATACAGTTTCATACTTTATGCCACAGTAGTACAAGGCCTTGGAGAAAATTCTAAACATTTTCTCAACACAAGCTATAAATTGATATGTACAAAGATTTTCTTTGCAGTTTGTTTGTGGTGATGGAAAATTGAAGGTGGAAATCAAAGGGAAAGTAAATAGACAAATGTGATAAATTTCCACCATGGAGTACTTTGAATCCTTAAGAAGCTCAGAATAGATACATGCATAGTAACAAGAGTGGATCTTAAAAAAAAAACAGTGCTTGGTGAAGAAATGTGAGAAACAGTGACAGATAATAACATAATAGCATTTATGGAAATTAGAAATATATGCACACAAAGACACTAGTACACATTTTATAAGAACACTTAAAACTAAATGATGCACATTAAATACTTTAAAATGGTGGTTAATGGAAAAGGGGAATAGGATGGAAGGGAATATATAATTAAATTAAACATGAATTCATTTTTCAAAAGAGAGCAGGGTCTAGCAGCACCAATGATGAGGTTCAAGGAAAAGAAAAAGAACTTATTAGAAGAGCCAAGTAATCATATATGTGGTGTGTGTGTGTGTGTGAAGCCAAGAAGCAATCAGAGAGAGGTAGTTAATTCGGATACTCTCCCCAGAAAAGGTGAGTTTTAGGCATAGCACATCATTCCTCATCCAATACATACCCCCTAATACTACTATTAATTCCAGTGAGCATAAACTAATAATAGCTAATTATAACACTAACTATATTTTAAACATTAATTCAGTCCCAAAATATGATCCAAGTTAATTTACATGCATTATTTAATTTAACCTCCACAAAAAATTCTATAAGATAAAGATTACCATCATCAATTTCACAAATGGGGAAACCAGGCTCAGAGAGATTAATTAATTCATTTATCCAAAGTGTCATATTGTGGTAGATCATCCTTAAATGAGCCCAAGCAAATCTTCTATGAGATCAAGGTGGTCTACCAGTTATTTATCAGTTGTTCTGCCAGAACTGAAGTCCACCTTCTTTAGAGGAAGATAAATATAATTGAGAATCTCTATAATGTATTATCTAAAATATCCAGCATATAATAAAAATTACTAGACATGCAAGTAGCATGAAGAAGTGACTGATGGTCAAATGATAAGATAGTCAATATAAGTAGACCCAGATGTTGAATCAGAAGGCAGGAGCTTTGAAAACAACTATGATTAATATGTTAAAGAAAATAGAGAAAACATGGAAGAGATGGAGTATTTAAATAGAAAACTAGACTCATTAAAAATCAAGTGGACATTTTAGGACTGAAAATTATAACATCTGAAATTAAGAACTTTTTGAGTGGATTTAACAAGCATTTTAACTCATCATAATATAGGATTAGTAAACTTGAACACAGGCCAATAGAAAATATCCAAAGGGAAGCACAAAATGGAAAAGATACTAAGGATAAATAAATAAATAAATAAATAAATAAAACAGAACAAAGTATAAGAGAAACATGGAACATGGTCAAAGGTCTAGCATATGTGCAACTGGAATCTCAAAAGTAGAGGGGAGAGTGTATTAGTTAGGGTTCTCTAGAGAAACAGAATCAACAGGGAACACTTGCAAATATAAAATTTATAAAAGTATCTCACGTGACCGCAAGAACGCAGAGTCCAAAATCCACAGGGCAGGCTGCGAAGCCGA